>PVJC01031256.1:0-20684 GCA_004026665.1 Murina feae | reverse complement strand
GGGATCAGGGAGCAGGAAAAGGCTGGCCTGACCACGAGGCGGGGTTTTCCCTGCTTTCTGGTGGCTGGAGAAAGATGGGCAGTAGGCAAGCTTGGGAGGCAAGCAGTACCCAGCCCTGGTCACAGCTCAAAAAAGAGAACAACATGCAGGGGAGGGCAAGAATCTGAGAGATCAACATACATAGAGGGGGTGCCTGCTCCAAGCCTTGACGGTGTGCCTGGGGGCAGGCCCCCAGCAGGTAGACACACACATACACACACACACACAAAAGGCACCTGGCAGACTGGGGCCATCATAGGACATCCACTGAGAGGGTCCCAGACTGTGAGAGGGCACAGGCCGGGCTGAGGGACTCCCTCCACCCCGAGTGCACAAATTTTTGTGCACCGGGCCCCTAGTGTAAGCATAACCAATGAACACAGACAATGGGGGGAGGGGGAAGGGTGAAGGTCGGGGCTGGGGGAAGGGGTGGGAACAGGCTGGTAGAGGACAAGGGGAAGGAGGGTCATACGTAATACTTTCAACAACAAAGCATTAAAATAAAAAGTATTTCAGCAAAAAAAAAAAAAAAAAAAAAGAGAGAGAGGAAAAAGGAGGATATTCTGTTAAAATAAAGGATGTTATTTGGTTTTGTTCCCCCATACAATGCTACAAATGATTACTTTTCCTCCAAATGATATCTGACTGACAGAAAAACTGAAATCTAGAAGGCAACGGTCAAAATTCTGATTTTCCTCTTACCTTCTCTTTTCTTAATTCTTCTTTTAACATTTCTCTCAGTTTCTGGGCTTTATATATTCGGTATCTGTCAGAGCATGGCAGTTTCTCTTTTGCTGGTATTGGGTGTGGCTGTGGATCTTCTTGATTAACTGTGGATAAGGGATGAGGCTCTGAAGGAACACTGACACTAGGCTTAACGAGAGTAGGCGTACTTGATATTCGCTTTCTTCTCTGTGAAACAGTAGAGGAAGATTTACTGGATTCTTCAACATCATTCTTAACATCAGTCTTTTCATTACTGTTGAAATTCAAAAAGAAAATAAAAAGGGTATCATGGATCTTCTTTTAAATATTTTAGTTTTAAAACCTAATTTCGGCCAGGCTGGTGTTTCTCAGTGATTTGAGTGTTGACCTATGAACCAAGAGGTCATGGTTTAATTCCAGGTCAGAGCATACACCCCGGTAGCAAGCTTGTCCCCAGTAGGGGGCATGCAGGAGTCAGCTGATCAATGATTCTCTCTCATCATTGATGTTTCTATCCCTCTCCCTTCCTCTCTGAAATCAATAAAAATATTTTTAAACTAATTTGGTAAAAATCCAAAACAGTAAAATCTGATTATTTTAAAAAATCATTGACTTGAGATGTATGTTTGTTATGACAGATATTGGAATAAAAATTTTTAGCAAATCATTTTAACAGATATGTAAATTCTAAGTCCATAAGCACATTACAGCACATAATTTTATGTTCATGCTGGGTCCCTCAAAAAAGAAAACACACAAACACAAAAACCTAACTTACAAAAACAAAGTTTAGTGAACCTAGTTTGAATCCTCAAATAACAATTATTTTTATACACACACACACACACCCCTAACCTAATAAAAGAGTAATATGCAAATTGGTGTCACTCTGCTACACCTAAGTCACGCCCACCAACCAATCAGAGTGACTATATGCAAATTAACCCAGCCAAGATGGTGGCCAGCAGCCACGGAGCTGGAACAAGCTGGAACAAGCTGGAGGCTTGCCCGGGCAATGTAAGAAGCTAAGGTTCCTGTCTGCCTAGGCCGGCTGTAGTCTCTGCTCAAGGCAACAAAGTTTCAGTTATAGAAGATAAATAAACCCAAGATACCTGCTTCCAGCCTTGGGCTCAAGGAAGCATTGGGAACCTGGGTTGTCAGGGGCAACCCGACCTGGGCTCCAGTTAAAGCAACAAAGTTTCAACTTTAGAAGCTAAATAAATCCCAGATACCAGCTTCCAGCCAGCCTCGCTGCAAACAGCCATCAGCCACTAACCCAGGCTGGCCAGGCACCCCAGCGGGACCCCCACCCTCATCCGGGACACCCTTCAGGGCAAACCAGCCAGTTCCCACCCATGCACTGGGCCTCTATCTTATATAATAAAAGGGTAATATGCAAATTGACCTTAACAGCAGAACCACTGGGAATGACTGGTCACTGTGACACAAACTGGCCACCAGGGGGCAAATGCTCAATGCACGAGGTGCCCCTGGTGATCAGGACGCTCCCACAGGGGGAGCTCTGCTCAGCCACAAGCCAGGCTGACAGCTGCCAGTACAGCAGTGGTGGCAGGAGCCTTTCCCACCTCCTCAGCAGAGCTAAGGATGTCCGACTACAGCTTAGACCTGCTCCCCGCTGGCAAGTGGACATCCCTCGAGGGCTCCCAGGCTGCCAGAGGGATGTCTGGCTGACAGCTTAGGCCCGATCCCCTGGGGAACAGGCCTAAGCCAACAGGTGGACATCTCCTGAAGGGTCCCAGATTGCTAGAGGTCACAGGCCAAGCTGAGGGACCCTCACCCCCGAGTGCACAAATTTTTGTGCACCAGGTCTCTAGTGTGTGTGTGTGTGTATTATTGATTTTTTATAGAGAGGAAGGGAGAAACATAGAGAGTTAGAAACATCAGTTAGCTGCCTCCTGCACACCCCCACTGGGAATGTGCCCACAAACAAGATATATGCCCTTGACTGGAATCGAACCTGGGACCTTTCAGTCTGCAGGCCGACACTCTATCCACTGAGCCAAAGTTATTTTTTTTAAGTTAAGCTTATAATCCACACTGACATCCATCTAAATTGTTCTAAATTTTGGCATTTTACTTTAATTATCAACCTGAGTTCAGTTAAACAAAATATACACATCAAACCTCTGAAATATTTGAATTGTAGTTTTTGAAGATACACATTTAGGTATGTTAATCAAAAAAAATTCTGTTTGAGGCATAAATCATTTGTCTTTTGTCAGGCACAACTCTACTTATACAGCTATCAAACTCTTCACTCCAAAAAATGTGCTCAGTCACTCCAAATTAGATACTAGATATAGTTCACATTGGATATAACTATTTCAAGAATAGCTTGAAAGCAAGGCAAGTCAAGAAATGGAGGAAAGAGGGGTAGCCTGGCCAGTGTGACTCAGTGGTTGAGCATCAACCCATGAATTAAGAGGTGGCTAGCTCAATTCCTGATCAGGGCACATGCCTGAGGTTGCAGGCTCGATTCCTGGGGGCCTACAGGAGGCTCAATGATATTTCTCATCAATGTTTAAAAAAAAATTTATTCATTTCAGAGAGAAGAAGGGACAAAGAAAAATAGAAACATCAATGATGAGAGAGAATCATCAATCAGCTGCCTCCTGCATTCCTCCCACTGGGGACTGAGCCAGAAGCCAGGGAATGGGCGGGCCCTGAACGGAAATCAAACCTTGACTCCTGGTTTATGGGTCGACACTCAACCACTGAACCACACCAGCTGGGCTCTCATTGATGTGTCTGTCTATTCTTCTCCCTCTCCCTCTTTCTCTAAAAAATAAAAATAAAAACATACTAAAAAACAGGAGGCCCAGCTGGTTTGGCTCAGTAGATAGAGCATTAGCCTGCGGACTGAAAGGTTCTGGGTTTGATTCTAGTCAAGGGCACATGCCCAGATTTCGATCTCAATCCCTGGTTGGGGGCATACAGGAAGCAGCCAATCGATGATTCTCTCTCATCATTGATATTTCTATTTCTTTCTCCCTCTCCCTTCCTCTCTGAAATCAATAAAAGTCAATAAAAGTATATTTTTTCAAAAAAGAAGAGGTATAAGTCAAGAATTAAAAGCAGTCTACTTTTTTCATATATTATGGTTAGTTATATATAAAAGTGGGAAATGCCTAAAACTATAATATTTCCAAAAATGTCTCCAATTTAAATTCTTATCTCAGCCCTTATAATGTGCTACATGCACCACATGCATTTCACCCAATTATGTTGAATACATAAAGAAAGATACACCCTATAGATTTTTACAACTAGCAAGACCCATAAAAAAATGATTAGAAAAAAAGTACACTACCTAAATGTCAATCCTAAGAATTAAATATCCTCCAGCCTAAATGTCAAGGATATACATACTCTTAGTAACTCATTAAATCAATCATCGTGCATATGTGTATGTTAACAGGATTTGTGTGAACTTCATTAATTTAATAACAATCTTCATTTTGGGGAGGAATTTTGAAACAAATTTATGTAGGAAACTTGGAAATTACTATGCATCATTAAGCTAGCAAAATAACACCTTATAGCCAGCACCAGTTCAGGCCAACTGAGGAAGAAGAGTTAGAAAGAAAAGAATAAAAATTTCACCTTCAAGCCAGATCATAAAAAGGGAATTGATACCATCTCAGTGTCATTTAATAGAGTTGGTTTTTATTGGTTTCCTCAGATATATACTACAGAAACAGAGGCCCATATTAGCCTAACATGTCTTAACTTTGCTCCATTACCTTTATTTTATTTTATTTTTTTAAATATATTTTATTGATTTTTTTACAGAGAGGAAGAGAGAGTTAGAAATATCGATCAGCTGCCTCTTGCACACTCCCTACTGGGGGATGTGCCCACAACCAAGATACATGCCCTTGACTGGAATCGAACCTGGGACCCTAGAGTCCACAGGCCGATGCTTTATCCACTGAGCCAAACCGGTTAGGGCCATTACTTTTATTTTAAACAAATAACTTTTTTCAAGCAACTATTAAGCTTGAAAAATAGTTGTAAGTATAAGATGTCCTGTGTAAGATGGTTTATATAGTTACTAGAGGCCTGGTGCATGAAATTCATACACTGGGGAGGGGGGGTCCCTCAGCCCAGCCTGTGCCCTCTCGCAGTCTGGAGCCCTCGGGGGGATGTCCGACTGCCTGGAGGCAGGCTCCCACCACCGCCATTGCCCTCGCCATCCATGAGCTCAGCTTCTAACTGAGCAGCTCTCCTCTTGTGGGAGGACATTGACCACCAGGGGGCAGCTCCTGCATTGAGTGTCCGTCCCCTGGTGGTCAGTGTGCATCATAGTGACAGGTCATTCCACCATTCAGTCGATTTGCATATTAGCCTTTTGTTATATAGGATTTCTAACCTCCACAATAATTCTCCAAAGCAGGTAATATTATCGCCAGTTTAC
Source organism: Murina feae (assembly GCA_004026665.1). Classification (NCBI taxonomy): domain Eukaryota; kingdom Metazoa; phylum Chordata; class Mammalia; order Chiroptera; family Vespertilionidae; genus Murina; species Murina feae. The sequence goes on along the minus strand of PVJC01031256.1, from coordinate 15,502 downwards.
AGATGAGTAAACTCTGCCTGCCTAAAGTCTTAGTATTATTAAATTCAGTAGAATTCTGAATCCAAATGAGATACGTGACACATGCTTTTCCATTCAGCAAACGTGGTCGCTATGGTCACCCTCCAATCAAAGTAAATAACTAGCCTTTTTTCCAATGACATAAATCAGCAGAAAAACAACACTGATCTTCTTTTAAAAATAAATGTTTTGCCCAGCTCATGTGAGCGTCAACCCACAAAGCAAGAGGGCACTAATTCCATTCCTGGTCAGGTTACATACCAGGGCTGGGGGCTTCATCCCCAGTAGAGGGCGTGCAGGAGGCAGGCTATCCATGTTTCTCTCACAGATGTTTCACTCTCTCCCTCTCATTTTCCTCTCTCTAAAAAAAAAAAAAAAAATCAGCCTGACAGGTGTGGCTCAGTGGTTGGGTGTGGACCTATGAACCAGGAGTTCACAGTTGATTTCCAGTCAGGGAATGTACCCGGGTTTTGGGCTCACTCCCCAGTGTGGGGTGTGCAGGAGGCAGACAAACAATGATTCTCTCTCATCATTGATGTTTTCTGTCTCTCTCTCTCTCCCTCTCTGTTCCTCTCTGAAATCAATAAAAAATATACTTTAAAAAAATTAAAGCCCTAGCCAGTTTTGCACAGTGGATAGAGCATCAGCCTGTGTACTGAAGAGTCCCAGGTTCAATTTCAGTCAAAGACACATTGCTGGGTTACGAGTTCGATCCCCAGTATGGGGCCTGCAGGAGGCAGCCAATCAGTGATTCTCTCTCATCATTGATGTTTCTATCTCTCTCTCCCTCTCCCTTCCTCTCTGAAATCAATAAAAAAATATTTTTAAAAAATTAAAAATATTTTTTAAAAATTAAAAATAAAATGAACTTTAAAAATAAATAACTAGCCCAGCCAGTGTAGCTCAGTGGTTGAGCATCGACCTATGAACCAGGAGGTCAGGATTCAATTCCCCCATCACGGATGCCCAGTGTGGGGTGTGCAGGAAGCAGCCTATCAATGATTCTCTCTCATCATTGGTGTTTCTCTCTCTCCCTCTTCCCTTCTCTCTGAAACCAATAAAAATATATTTAACAAAATAAACTAAATCCTATATAAAAGCCTAATATGCAAACTGAACCACCGGGAGTTCAACATGTGCTTGCTATGACATGTGCTGACCACCAGGTGGCGACACAGAACATGGCAGGCATCAGCAATGTAGTGCTGGCACCAGGTACCATTGGAGGCACTGAGGGACCTACAGCAAACTGCGGGGGACAGAGCCGCTCCCAGGTGCTGAGGGAGCTGGGGTGGGGGGGGGACACCCAGCCCGAGGTAGCTGCCAGGTGGGGCAGTGAGGCTGGGGGAGCCAGCTGGGGCCTGATTCCAGCAGGCCACACCAAGGGATCCCACCCACGCACGATTTCATGCACCGGGCCTCTAGTAAGTAAATAACATAAAATTTAAAAAATAATAATAAATGTCTTGGTCCTGGCCAGGTAGCTCAGTTGGCTAGAGCATCCTCCAGATAAGGCAAAGTTGCCTAACCCAAGGCTGGGGGTTCCGTCTCCAGTCAGGGGACGTACAAGAAGCAATCAATGAATGCATAAAAAAGAGAAACAATAAACTGATGTTTCTTTCTTTCTCACTCTCTCCTTTCCCCTCTCTCTAAAAGTCAATAAATATAAATTAAAATGTTTTTAAATTTTAAAAAGCTACTTACCCCTGCAAAAGTACTCCAGAAGAATGAAAACTGCGGTGATCTAAATTCTCTGATAAATAACACCACGTGTGGCTATTCTCTTCAAGATTGTTACACCTGGATTCCTCCCACAACCACTTGAAGACACGGTTCTCTCCCCCAGAGTCCGTATCCTCCGGCCTCAACTGTAGAACTTAGCTCAGGCGAGGGAGTCACTCCTACGAGAAGTTCACCTACCCGGCTGACAGCCCGCGGATGAGAATGCTCCCCGCTTCCAGCACCTACCTGCCCCGGGGAGCCTCTCCTGGCGGCTTTGCTCCCCCGAAATCCACCGGGGGCGCATCCGGGATCGCCGCGGGCTCGGGGTCACCGGCCGCTGCCGGCTCCGGCGGCCGGGGAGCCTCCCGGCCACGCTGGGGAGGGGTGGCGGCGGAGCACCGAGCGCCCACACCGGGCCTGACGTTCGGCTTCACGCTAAGGCGTGCCCGGCGGAACATGGCGGAGCCAGGGGGCCCGGGGAGGCGGCCCACGGCCGCTCTGAGCCCCGAGCCCCGGCCGCTGCGCGAGGAGGGTGAGGCGCGACGCCTTCCCGCGAAGCCGCGAGCCGGCCCAGCGGGCAGCTACCGGAGATTCGCGCCCCCGCCGCCTCCGGCTGCCTCCCGCCGCCGCCTCTTCCTCATGACCCTGCTGCGTTCAGAGGAGGGTTTCCCCCTGCACCTAGCTCCCCGCCCTTGCAAGGCGCCTAAACCAACAGCATCATCAGCGAGCGCTGCGCGGTGACGTAAGACGCACAGCGCCCGGAGCCATGGTAACTGTCAAACTGCAAAGTCCGGGCTGGTGAACCAGAAAGAGAGGCGCCGGGCTGCGTGCTCTGCCAGCTCCAGGCGTCCTTAGAAACCCTTGGAAAGAAGGGGGAAAGCTAGTCAGCCCCTCAGCGCCAGGTTTTAGGGGAACTACTGAAATCGCTAACCGGTTTTGTTTTCAGAGGGTCCTGTAGAGCAGGGACTGTTTACTAGCACAACCCCAGGCTTAGAAATTCTAAAATGGGTAGGAATAGATTAGAAATTCAGATGTGAAGCAACTAACAGCTACCTCCTAGGAGGGAAACTGAGTTTCAGGGAAATATGTCGTGGAAGAGCATTCACTATAGTGTATGTGCTTGTGTACTTTTTTTTAAAAATATATTTTATCGATTTCTTTACAGAGAGGAAGGGAGAGGGATAGAGAGTTGGGATAGAGAGAAACATCGATGAGAGAGAAACACTCAGCTGCCTCCTGCACCCCCCCACTGGGGATGCACCCACAACCAAGGCACATGCCCTTGACCTAAGGTGACCAGACATCGCGCTTTTGGCGGGACAGTCCCGATTTTTAACAGTTTGCCCAGCCTCTCGCGGCGTTTTAAAAAAGTCCCGATTACTCTTTGTAATATTTTAAGTAATAATTTTTTTTAAAAAAGAAAAAAAAAGAACAACCCCCCTCCCCACCCCCGTCAATGGTGTACCACTTTAAATCTGGTCACCTTACCTTGACCGGAATAGAACCTGGGGCCCTTGAGCCCCCACGCCGGCGCCCCATCCACTGAGCCAAATCGGTTAGGGCACTTGTGCACTTTTTAATGTGAATGGGTTCCCTGTTCAAAAATTATTATAGTTAAAACTTTGTAAATCAATTGGCTTCAGGAGGTAGCAGTGGAGCAATAAACAAGACATTCTGGTAGCAGAAGAAAAAATACAATAAACAAATGAACAAGATAACTTAAAAATGCATTAAACTCGGCCTGCATGGCCCAGTGGTTGAGTGTCAACCAATGAACCAGGAGGTCATAGTTTGATTCTTGATCAGGGCACATATCCAGGTTGCAGGCTCGATCCCCAATGTGGGACATGCAGGAGGCAGCTGATCAATGATTCTTTGTCATCATTGATGTTTCTATCTCTCTCTCCCTCTCCCTTCCTCTCTGAAATCAATAAAAATATTTTTAAAGAATGAATTAAATTTCATAAAAGAAATATAAAGTGTAATATGACAGAGATTAATAGAAGACTAGCTTGCTTTAGGTTGGATGGTTAGAGAAGGCCTCTATGATAAAGGAAAAATGGTGAGAGAGTGGGTCATCTCTCCCTCTCTGAAAGCAATAAAAATCTTTTTTAAAAGAAATCAAAAAGATTTGGAAGTGTCTCAAAAATCTTAGAGCCACTGCCAGGACCATATAGCTTTGGACAGCATATTCTGGTATAAACTGAAGACACAAGGCTTTTCCTCAAGTGTTTTGTTCCACTTTAAGAGTCTAGGGTATTCTGCAATTAAGTAAGTCAATAATGACTAAGATTTAATTTTCCATTAGTAAAGGGGTGAGAACAGAGTCAGATTTAATTTTATTATTAAAGTCAAAATATTTGTTACACCCCAAATTTATGGAGTAAATTTTTTTATGGAGTAAATTCTTAATGGCATCATAGTAACTTAAAAAGTCTCCAGATTTCTCTAGAAGACACACCCAACATTGCTCATGTACATGTTGTACAGCATGTGTATCCCTACAACTTGAAAATTGTATTTTCAGCTGCAAAGAAAAATCTCAATCTGTAAATTAAGACCTTATACAGAAACAACTCTACCACCTACCTTCCAATCCCAAATTCTTTCCAGCTCTTCCTCATGATGTCTTTATTTATTTAATTCTTTATTGTTTAAAGTATTACACGTCTCCTTTTCTCCCCATTGACCTCTCCCTGGCCACTCCCACACCCAGCACATGCCCTCTGGCCTCTACTGTCTGTGTCCATTGGTTATGCTTATATGCGTGCATGTAAGTCCTTTGGTTGATCTCTTACTGCCCCTGTCCGCTGTGTCTTTCTGAGTTTGACGGTCTGTCCAATGCATCTACATCTCTAGATCTATTTTTGTTCATCAATTTGTTGTTCATTATATTCCCCAAATAAGTGTAATCATGTGATGTTTACCTTTTTCTGCCTGGCTTATTTCTCTTAACATAATGCTCTCTGGGTCCATCCATGCTGTTGCGAATGGTAAGAGTCCTTTCTTTTTTACAGCAGTATGATATTCCATTGTGTAGATGTTCCAGTTTTCAAATCCATTCATCTGCTGATGGGCACTTAGGCTGTTTCCAAATCTTAACTACTGTAAATTGTGCTGCTATGAACATAGGGGTGCATATATCCTTTCTGATTGGTGTTTCTGATTTCTTGAGATATATTCCTAGAAGTGGGATCACTGGGTCAAATGGGAGTTCCATTTTTAGTTTTTTGAGGGAACTCCATACTGTTTTCCACAGTGGCTGCACCAGTCTGCATTCCCACCAGCAGTGCACGAGTGTTCCTTTTTCTCCACATCCTAGCCAGCACTTGTCATTTGTTGACCTCATCATGTCTTTATCTCTAAAAAAAGGCTGATTAGAAAGTCAATCTTTCCCCCCTGCTCGTTATTCCAGAAGAGATTTTTCTAAGTACTTGGCCTGTAAACTATATTGAGGAGGAGGGAAAGCAGATTGAGAGTGATAACCAAGACTCTCAGAGATTGAAAAAGGACAATAATAGCTAACATACTGAGTGCTAATTGAGAGTAATTTTAGGGCATCCAGACTAATTCTCAGTTTATAATGACTAATAGATGAAGATAATAAGTACCAACCAAATGAACCGTAGGCATTCTTACAGGTCTGTTTCTAGCAATAGCAGATGCTCCACAGCTTTAAGGTAGGTTCCAAAGTAACCTGGGCTATTCTAAACGAGTGGCAAGACTGTATCCCCTGCCCTCCTCTCGCCATCACACGACCCAAGTCTTTAATCTAAAACTCTTAAAGTACCGTCGACTGTGACAGGGCACTGGTATAAAATGGGAAATGAGCAGACTTTAGAGTCTGTCTTAAATTTGAATCTCACTTCTACATTTCCTAGAACAATTAGGTCAGTAACTTCTGGTCTGAGTCTCAGTCCCCACTTTTTTTTTAGATATATTTTTACTGGAGGTCCGGTGCACGAAATTGGGGGGGGGGGGGTCCCTCAGCCCAGATTGTGAGAGGGCACAGGCCAGTAAGAGATATGGAGCTAGAAATATCAGTGATGAGAAAACCACTGATAGACTGCCTCTTGCACGCGCGCTCCCCCCACCCCCACCCCAGGATCAAGCCTGCAACCTGGGCATGTGACCCTGAATTGAACCCAGGACCCTCCGGTCCACAGGCTGACGCTTTATCCACTGAGCCAAACCAGCAAGGGCTCAGTCTGCTCTTGAGTGAACTGAGAACAATGAAGCCTGCCTACCTTGCAGGGCTGGTGCGAGACTAAACAAGGGAATTAAGGGCCAGCCACTGCCTTTCGAAGTTAACCCCTCCATCTGTCCTGTCCCATTCACTCCCTTCCCGCCGCTGCAAGATGAAGAAAGCTAACCTTTGCCGGAAAGACGTTATTGCATTTATAGTCATTTTTGTCTTTTCCAAAAAATGCGGGCTGGCCAGGCTGCAGTGCCCGGTACGTGTGGAGGAAAGTCCACACACACCCCTCTCTCTCTCACACGCTAGACCGGTTTTCAGGACTTCACCCCACGTGCAAGGCGGAAGGTGGCAGGGGCGCCGAGGGCTTTTCCCACCCGGCTGCCCAGGGGGGGGCGTCCCGCCCCGCCGCGCACGCGCAGGGCCTCGCGGGCCGAGCCGGTGGCCGCGGTCGGCCTCGGAGGGCGGGGCGGGGCCCGGCGGAGGGCAGGGGCGGGGCCCGGCGCGGAGGGGCGGGGCCCGGGGCGGAGGGCAGGGGCGGGGCCCGGCGCGGAGGGGCGGGGCCGGGGCGGAGGGGCGGGGCCCGGGGCGGGGGGCGGGGCCTGGCGGCGGGCGGGGCTGGCTCAGCCTTCCTTCCTGACCCGCTGGCGGGGACGTCCGCTGAGCGCGAGGCTGCCCGAGCTTTTCCGAGTCGCTCCTCGGGGCCCCGTGCGGTGGTCGGCATGGCCCGTGAGTGTGCGGACAGGTTGGGGAGGCGGCAGGGAAGCCCATGGGTCACCCAGGCGCGGTGGGCGGGGAGCCAGGGGCGGCGGGGAAGCCCCTTCGTACGGACGCGGCGGGGACCCTGTCTTCCTTCGGACAGCGGAGCGGGACGGTGGGTTCCGACCGGGCCTGAAAGGGTGCCTGCCCCTCGGGTGCGAGATTACACGGTGGAGAACACCTCCCCGGAGGCTCCGGAGGGGTCCTGGTCTGGAGGTGGTTTATAGCTGGTACTTAGCACCATCGGGCCTAATAAACACCCGGAGCTCCGGCCGCGTCTCCTCCCTAGTCCTTTTGTTGAGCCCTCACAGGTAATGTTTCACACGCACCTTGCTTAAGCGTTGGCTTGTGATGGGCCAGCTTGTGCGAAGTGTGGTCTCTGTGTGTCTGTCTAGCTTTCTCTCTCCACCCACACCCCGCAGAAGCCAGAACTAACTTTGGAATACTGACCCATATATAGACGATTGTAATGGAATGCCCTTTTAAGAGATCTGGCATTTACAGCCAGTGAACACCTTGAATACTTAAAGATCTTAAGTATTTACCTTTAAGCTTCCTCCTTGTAGTCAGATCTGAGAACACCACTCAGTGCTGTACTTTGCTGGCTCATCTATTAAAAAGCAAACGTCAGAGGCACTTAAATAAGAGCCTTATACTGAAGTTAATAGTTTTGGAGATGGGTAGAGAGCATGACTGTTTTTCTTTGTAGGTGGAAATCAACGAGAACTTGCCCGCCAGAAAAACATGAAGAAATCCCAGGAAATTAGCAAGGGAAAAAGAAAAGAGGATAGCCTGACTACCTCTCAGAGAAAGCAGAGGTCAGTGATGCTAATGAATTCTCAAGTCACTGACGTTTTCATTATGGAGAATGGAATGCATTTTTTAAATTCTTGGTACAAGTAGGCCTAACCTGCAGAAAGGGATAACAGTTGAATATTTGTTGTGTGCCAGGCATACTAAAATTATATGCATGGTTGTCATCCCAACCCATGGATGAAGAATTTAAAGATCTTAAGCTATAATTTGTATTGTAGAAGCCTCATGCAACTCCGCCACACCACTGGAACTTCATTTAGCAAAATTATCTAATGTACGGAATGAGTTATATACAGAACACAAGTGGGAATGTGATCATCTTTTCTGTAACAACTTACCGCCTTTTCTCCCATTATAGAGACTCTGAGATCATGCAACAAAAGCAGAAAGCAGCTAATGAGAAGAAGTCTATGCAGACAAGAGAAAAATGATGACTGACAATTTGGAAAATCTGGGTGCTACTGCCAACTAGGTGTATTATAAGCTCTACGATCGAGACTTTGTAGAGTGAACAGTCATTACATATGTTACATATCTTTATAAAACTATTTTAAACTTTACCTTTCAGTCTGACTTAGTGTAATGTTTCAGAACCATTCTTCAAAGAATAAAACACTAACCATGCATGTGACATGTTGGTGAACATTATTTTTTATCAGCAGTGAGCACATATATAACTGATTAGAGAGGTAATGTGATCAGATAATAAGAGCCCTTTATAAATCTACAATCTTTGTCTTAAAACTTTAAGGTAGGTCTTTAAAGTCAACTTTATTATATAATAGAATTTAAGATGCATTTATCTAATTTTGCTTTATAATCAACTGGTATGCTTGAAGAATTACAATAGATGGTACAAATGACCTGGAACTAAATGGCCATAAACTAAATGAGGTCTCAGTACTAGTAAGAGTTTTACTTACAGCTTTAACATTTTTTAAATTAGTGCCTTTAAAAAATAATTTTTTCTAGCAGAATTAGTTTTACAACAAAATGGAGATTTCCCCTATGCCCCCTGCCCCTACATATATCCCCTGCATAGTCTCCCCCATTATGAATATTCCCCCTCCAGAGTGGTACATTTGTTGTAACCGATGAACCTTCATTAATATATCATCACACAAGAACATAATTTACATTAGGATTCACCTTTTATGTTGTAAGAGTGCCTTCTTTTTGTCTTTTAATCCTCACCGAGGACATGCTTAGAGAGAGAGGGAGAGAGAGAAACATAGGTCAGTTGCCTTCCGTGTGTGTACACCAGGGATCAAACCCACAACCCAGGTATGTGTCCTGACTGGGAATCAAACATACCTTTTCGAGCACAGGGTGATTGATGCCCCACCAACTGAACTACTCCAGCTGGACAACAATACCAGTTTTTCAGTCTATTCTGAGACCCAAAAAACTCATGATTTTCCCTGGCCAGTGTGCTCAGTGGTTGGAGTGATGACCCTCACCAAAGGGTTGTGGGTTCTATCCCCAACCTAGGTTAGGTGTGTGCCAGCAGTAACCAATCATTGTATCTCTCTCATATCAATGTTTCTCTCCCTCCTCCTATTTTGTCTAAAAAGCAATGGAAAAATATCCTCTGGTGAGAATTAACAAAACAGAACAAAAAAACAACTGATGACTTAATGATGTTTATAAATTTGAAACTATGATAACCTAGGGTAACTGGTGTTAGAGACCTTGTTCTTCTCTGAAGTAAATATGAATAATTATTGCAAAGAGAATAAAAATGCCATTGAAGTGGTAAATAAGATAAGTAAAGTATTATTTAAATACTTGAATTTTCACATCACACAAACAAATTTTTATTTACCATCTAATATGTCTACCTCTATGCTAATGGCCAGATCTTCAGAATTCTCCTGGTGTCTTAGTGAAGGTTCTAGTAATCTTGTGATAGGTCACTAACCAATTGTACTACCCATAAATAGGATAGATTCTAAGTGTCTCGACTACTGAATGAGGCAAACATGAAATTTTTTAGCCTGAGTTTTTACCTTCATATTAGCACAGATTTTCAGTTAAAGTTTTGTTCTATTTATTCAGTTAATTTCAGTTTTCAAAATGTTATATGATGGTAGTTACAAGGGGAAAGGATTACAGTAGCTTAGGTTACATTCTAATGAAAAGGATAATGAAGAAGTCTAATTGTGCCACAAAGATTCTTTATGGGTCTGATTTCTGTAATTCTATCTCTAGAATTTCTACAAAGTGATAAGCCATGAGAACAGAGAACTTTTTATGCTTTAAGCCATATCCTTTATTTGCTTTCTTTTAATCAATAATTTTCATATTTAAAATAGCCCATGTAGTGGAATAACTTTGGACTTTTTAAAAAGTTAAACAATTCTTATAAATCTAGGGAAAACTACAGTTCCAAAAGAACAAAAATATTAGGATAAAGATCTCTGGGTTTTAATTAATCATTGAGACATATCCAAACTGAATGTTATTAATTTTATGGTATTTACTTGAATAAATTAACTTAAAATACAGGGTTTGATTTTTACCTTCAACATTACCGGACATTTCTTATAGATAGAAAAGAGGGAGAAAATTAAGGGTAGTTGCTGAACTATATTGACACTTTACCTTGTTAATCCTCACAGGAGGATATTTTTTTCCATTGGTTTTTAGAGAGGGTGGGAGGGAGGGGGAGAGACAGAGAGAGACAGACATTGATGTGAGACAGACACATTGGTTGGTTTCCTCCTGCATGGGCCCCAACCAGGACCAGGCATTGAGCCTGTAACCTAGGTACATGCCCTTGGCCTGCATCGGGACCCTTTGTCTGTAGGCGAACATTCTATCTACTGAGCCAAACCGGGTCTGACTATGCTGACACTTTAGTTTCTTTTCATGTAGCACATTTAAACAAAGTAATTAAAACATCTCCACCTCTAAAGAGGGAAACTGGTTAATTACAAAATATTAAGGGGAAAATACAGGTGAATAATTGTAACAAGTCAGCAAAATTATTTGAGTTGTTACCAAAGCAAGATAAATTTAGATGAAGTAATACCAACAATGTAATTTGAAAAATACCAAAATCCATGAAACACCCTTATAAACATTAAAAATACTATGTTGCATCATCCTTAACAGGAGGTAGTGTATTATTATTAGCAATCTTCGTAAGTCCTGCTGAAAATAAGAGGGAGCAGCTGCTACTGCCCAAGGTGATATACTGAGGTCAGTTTCTTGATTCCTTTCGAATGCCTTTTCTATTAGTGGCAGTGTAAGAAATTATTACCCACTTATCAAACTAGGCTGTTTTTGAAAATTGGGCTTAAAAGGAACTTTTGATTACGAGCATTATTTTTCTAACTTTAAAAATACATATTTTGCTCTTTTTCCCTGTTTTTTTAAAAATATATTTTAATTGATTTTTTTTTACAGAGAGAGAAAGAGAGAGGGATAGAGTTAGAAACATTGATGAGAGAGAAACATTGATCAGCTCCTCCCGCACACCCCCCACTGGGGATGTGCCGGAAACGAAGGTACATGCCTTTGACGGGAATTGAACCTGGGACTCCTCAGTCTGCAGGCTGACGCCCTATCCACTGAGCCAAACCAGCCAGGGCTCCCCATGTTTTTATAAGTGGGAAGAGTTTACCCATTCTGGAAAGTGACAATATATTTTTGTGTTATATTTTCAAGTTCCACCTTGTAAAGAGAGCTTTTTTGTTTGTCAGATGTACTACTGCTGTTTTGAGTCTACGATCTGTTTCAAAACTACTGAATTTTAAAAAGAATATCCCCCACAATATATATAAAATTATTGCCTTAAATATATGCAATTTTCATTTTTCAATCATACCTCAATAAAACTGGGGAGGGGGGACATATCCCTAATGTGAAAATCTAATAAAAATGGCTTTGGCAATCAGATGATGATTTGTACATTGTACCATATATATAATGGTTTTAACAGGAAGAGCAAGTAAGCAGGGAGTATGTCAACTTTAGGTAAATTCCTAATTGCCTTTGGTGATGAAGATCTATAAACACCAAAATTCAATTAAAATTGAATTATTTTTATGATTGTCATGGTTTTTCATTAGATCAAAACTGAATAAGAACAGTTATTAAACTGCCTCCTAAGCTTAAGGTGACCAGATTTAAAGCGGTACATCATTGACGGGGGGGGGGTGGGGGGGTGGGGTGGTATTTTTTTCCCTCCTTTTTTTTATTATTGCTTAAAATATTACAAAGAGTAATCGGGATTTTTTTTTTTTTAAGTGCCGTGGGACGCGGGACAAACTGTTAAAAACTGGGACTGTCCCGCCAAAAGCGGAACGTCTGGTCACCTCACTAAGCTTCATCTGCCAAAGTACTTGCTTTATAATAATCACATATTGAAAGATATCTTTTCAGATGGCCAAGTCATGAAAATGTGAGATAAGAAGAATGACTTACAGGTTGCTCAAATGCACTTCCTTATTCCCGGAAGATTTAAAACTTACTACAAGCTTTCCCTGACAACTTTGCTTCTTAAAAACAAAACCTTTTACAGAGCGCTCATTATACACATTAAAAGTTCACAGATAGCTTGTTATTGGACCAACTGCCCAGGAAAATTAAGATTTAATTTTTTTTTTGCTTTTACTTATTCATTTTTAATTTAAATTCTTTATTGCTAAAAGTATTACATGTGTCTTCTTTTTCCTCCACTGATCTCTCCCCCATCCGCTCCCACCCCCCAGCACATGCCCTCACCCCCCTACTGTCTGTGTCCATTGGTTATGCTCATATGCATGCGTACAAGTCCCCCAGCCACCCTCCCCTGCCTTCCGAGGTTTGATGCTGGTCGATGCTTCTATGTCCCTGGATCTAGCTTTTTTATTTATTTTTAGAAAGAGGAAGAGAGAGAAAAACGTCAATTTGTTGTCCTACTTACTTACGCATTCATTGGTTGAGTCTTGTATGTGCCCTGATCCAGGATGGAACCTGCAACCTTGGCTCAGCAGGACAATGCTCTAACCAAATGAGCTACTTGGCCAAGGTAGCTTTATTTCATTTTTTTTTTCAATCCTCACCAGAAGATATTTCTCCATTGATTTTTAGAGAGAGTGGAAGAGAGAGGAAAACACACAGAGAGAAACATCAATGTGAAAGACACATTGATAGGTTGCCTCCCCTAGTGTCCTTACCAGGGTCCTGGCAGGGGAGGAGCCTGCAACCAAGGTACACGCCCTTGACCGGATGGAACCCAGGATCCTTTGGTCCGAAGGCACTGAGCCAAACCAGGTAGGACAAGGCTAACACTCTTTAAAGCACTTTTAAAAATACATCATGGGTTACCTATAGAGTGATTTTTATTGTATTGGTTTACCCATATTTTCTAAATCACCTGCAATGAACACTTAAAAAATATCCTCACCTGATAATTGTTTATTGATTTTAGAGAGAGAAAGAAACACTGATGTCAAGAACCATCTATGGCAGTGGTTCTCAACCTTCTGGCCCTTTAAATACAGTTCCTCATGTTGTGACTCAAACATAACATTATTTTCGTTGCTACTTCATAACTGTAATGTTGCTACTATGAATTGTAATGTAAATATCTGATATGCAGGATGGTCTCAGGCGATCCCTGTGAAAGGGTCGTTCCACCGCCAAAGGGGTCGTGTTGAGAACCGCTATGGGGTTGATTCTATGGGGTTGCCTTCCACACACGCCCTTACGGGGTAATCTACCCCCAAGCTAGGTATGTGCCTTCCCATACAGCAAGCAACTGAGCCACTCCCGCCACTGCAAAGAACACCATTTTTTAAAGAAAAGGTACTGTTCAAAACAAAAATGCCCTGGTAGAATCTACGAAGATACCAAACAGTGAAATCGAAGAATTGAGAGAATACAGAGAGAAAAGACAAGAGAGATGGAGACCACGGGGAACCAGGATGCGGAAGCCTCCAGGCCGCCGCCTGCCCACCGAGCCACCGTCCTCTTCCGCTCCCAGAGGTCCTTGCGGCGGAAATGGTCATTCCCCGAGGCACGCAGCCCACGCCGCGCACCGGCGGTATCCTCGCCATGGCGATGGGGGGAGGCGGCGGCGGCGGCGGCGTTCCGGAGCAGGAGGACTCGGTGCTGTTCCGGCGCGGCGCCGGCCAGGTGAGGGCGCGGCCGGCTCTGCTTCCCTCCCGAAGGCGCCCAGTGCGGGCTCCTCGCGCTGCTTCCCCAGCCGCGGGGCTGGACGGCCGGTCCGTTCACTGCAGGACTGTGGTCCGCCTAAACGTTTCCACAAATTTCCCCATTCGGGAACCTCGCAGCCAGCTCCTTCCCTGCGCAGCTGGGGCGCCTTGACGGCCTCGAGCCGAGGCCCTCCCGCCACTTCGTACTTTGGTTTGTCCGTTCTGACCGGGGGCTGTGAGTGGAGGCGGCCTGGCGAAGCGGGGGACCCAGACTCAGATCGGGGTGTTAGCGGAGGAGAACAGAGAGCTTGGACTCTCGAGGCAACAGGTGTCCCGTATGGATTCCGTAGTGGGGACTGGAGAGAGGAAAGATGGTCCTGAAAAGATGGAGTGCGTTGCCGCTACGGATGAGCTGGGATGGGGCAGGTGTATAAAGGTGAAGCCGAGAAATTCATTTTGAGTGAAATAGTGGCTATGAAATCCGATTGGGGGTGAGTCCAGGCGTGAGAGAAGAGAAATCCAAGGCAACGTTTGGGAGCGAGTAGCTCAGGGAGTTTTATTGGAAGTAGGAAGTATAGGAACTGGCCAGTAGATGGGGGGGGGGGGGGGAGTGGGATGAAGAGGATGATGAACCGTTTCCTTAGGTTGTGTTTGTTTTTAAGATGGGAGAAACAGGGTTCAGTATGTTTGTGGGCTGACAGGAAAGATCCGGTGAGGATGGGAAAAGCCGAGGGTGCCGGAGAGAACTGCTGAAGGGGGGTTTCCGAGTCGGTAAGAGGGGATGGGTTTGGCCTTTGTTGGGAACATGGACAGTCACGTGGTCACAGATCTGGTGGGAGGCGAGCTTCTCTTTGGATTGTTGATGTTTCGTCAGTGAAAGGTATCAGCGAGGAGTGAGGGCAGGGCACATGGTGGGGGAAAGTAGGCGGCTGGGAGAGTGGGTGAGGGGGGGAGTAAGGAAATACCATGGAAATGTTACTGGGCAACAGTGGAAGGTCTACTTGAGGGTAGTGATGGTGAATTTAAAGACCAGACAGCATGACTGTGATTTTCACCAGCTGATTCAGGTCAGGTGAGTGAGGGCAGGCACAGGGTGGACTAGTAGTTGGAATGAACAGGGGTGTGCAGCGGCAGCTCGTGCCGTTGCACTTCGTTGGCTTCACAGGTAGCGTGCGTTTTACAAACCGAAGGCAAGAGCCTCCTCCTGCAAAAGTGCTGCAGCTTGTTTCATTGCAGCGCTCGCTGTATGAGGAACCAGAGCCACCATATCTCTGAGGTATGCCTGTGGTTGATACCAAGTGAGTAGGAGGAAGTAAGAGAGAGGGGTAGGAGGGAACCATCTTAACGGTTGACTATGAAATTTAAGCTAAGAAAGGAAATGAGGATATTAGGACAGTGAGAGGTAGTTTGAAAAGTGAGAGGATCAGTGTTTTGCTATTCCCAGTGAAGTGGGATGGTTGTCAAAAGACTAGAAGGAGTAAGTTGTGTGGATCCTAGAAGGTGGTGGTTGGAGAAAAGGATTTATGGAGAGGTTGTAGTTTCTGGTTATAATATACCGAGAGGCCCGACGCACGAAACTGGTGCAAGAGGAGGCCTTCCTTACCCAGGCTGCCCGCTGCCCTCCGGACCCCGGC
This sequence comes from Murina feae, assembly GCA_004026665.1. NCBI lineage: Eukaryota > Metazoa > Chordata > Mammalia > Chiroptera > Vespertilionidae > Murina > Murina feae. The sequence continues at coordinate 212 of PVJC01031256.1, read as the reverse complement.
TTCATCCGGAAGGTCATCCTACTGGTGGTGACTGAGAAACAAGTATAAAGGCAGCCCTAGTGGTCTGTTTTGGTTGCTGTGTAACAAATTACTCAAAACTTAGGAGCTTGCAAATAATCGTTTTGTTATTTCTCATCGTTTCTGTGCGTCGGGAATTTGGAAGGCCTTGCTGGGTATTTCCCCTTGAGATCTTTCATGTGGTTGCATCCACA
>PVJC01031255.1:8015-20798 GCA_004026665.1 Murina feae | reverse complement strand
TGATTCTATTCTATTCACCAGTTTATTCTGTTCATCAGATTTTTTATTCACTTGATTCTTAGATTCACTCGTTGATATATATTTGTTGTTCATAATTTTTACTTTCCTTTTTCTTCTTCCTCATTCTCAAAGGGTACCTTTCAGCATTTCATATAATACTGGTTGGGTGGTGATGAACTCTTTTAGCTTTTTCTTGTCTCTGAAGCTCTTTATCCGACCCTCAATTCTGAATGATAGCTTTGCTGGGTAAAGTAATTTTGGCTGTAGGTTCTTGCTATTCATCACTTTGAATATTTCTTGCCACTCCCTTCTGGCCTGCAAAGTTTCTGAGAAATCAGCTGACAGTCGTATGGGTGCCCCCTTGTAGGTAACTAACTGCTTTTCTCTTGCAGCTTTTAAGATTCTCTCCTTGTCTTTTGCTCTTGGCATTTTAATTATGATATGTCTTGGTGTGGTCCTCCTTTGGTTCCTTTTGTTTGGGGTTCTCTGCGCTTTTTGGACTTGGAAGTCTATTTCTTTCACCAGGTGAGGGAAGTTTTCTGTCATTATTTCTTCAAATAGGTTTTCAGTATCTTGCTCTTTCTCTTCTTCCAGCACCCCTATAATTCTGATGTTGGTGCACTTGAAGTTGTCCCAGAGACTCCTTACACTATCTTCATACTTTTTGATCCTTTTTCTTTTTTCTTCTTTTCCTTTTTCTTTTTGCTTGTCCCACTGGGTGGGTTTTGCTTCTTCATATTTCATATCTTTGACTTGCTTCTTGCGATCCTCTCGTCTGCTGTTGGATGGCCGTATAATATTCTTTATTTCAGTCAGTGTATGCTTAATTTCTAGTTGGTCCTTTATCATATCCTTGAGGGTCTCATTAGATTCATTGAGGATCTCACTAAATTTATCGGCAGTCTCTAGAAAATTCTTGAAAAACCTAATAACCGTGGTGTTGAACTCTATATCCTGTTGTTTTCTTTCCTCCATTTCTGTCATTTGTGACCTGTTTCTTTGTCTCCGCATTTTGGCTGCTTCCCTTTCTGATTTGGGAGATCACTGCGAGGAATTAACCTCTAAGCCACTTGGTTATGAGAGTCAGCTGTGTCTACAGTGGGAGAACTTCTGTGCTGGAGACACCCTTATGGTGCAAGAGTTGTTTCAGTGGGGCTTTTATGCTCACTGCATCTGCCCCGAGTGTGTTCCTTGTGGATCTGTTTTGTTTAGGTTAGTCCCACTCTGGCCACTGGTTTAGGCTGGCTCCTGTATCTTTACGGAGGTGTTGATTAAGCCTTTGCCTTAGGCTACTCAGTCTTTTATATGCAAAAGCCTCTGATGCAGTTTGGGAGGGGCGGGGCCTCAGGGAGTTTGCAGGGCAGGGCGGAGCAAATAGCTATGGTGCTTCTCAGCCCTGCTCTGAGAGACACCAGGTCTCTGCGTCCCACGGTAATTGCTGCAAGCAACGCTGAGAGAAACCCGCTTTGGATTTCCTCCCGGTGCCAGTCAGTCCCCCTTCTCCGGGTGTCTGGGTCCTCAGAAACTCACCTGGAACTGGAGTTCAGAGCCGCTGGGAACTTGTGGGTCTCTCTGTTTTGGAAAAGAACCGTGTCCTCCGGCGCCAGCTCTCTCCCCAAGCCCCGTGCGCACGCCTCCGTACCTCTGTACTTTGCTTCCGCCGCTCCTCTGAGTCTCAGACTCTTTTCTAGTTGTAGGATTTTCACTCAGCCAGTCTTCCTGTGGGTGCGAGTGGTGTCCGTGTGTTCTTTTCGTAGTTTTTCTGAAATAGTTGTTCACGGCTGCATTTACGGTGTTTACCTTATGCCGCCATCTTGTTTCTCTGTTTTTTCTTTTTTAACAGTGTTTTTTGAGAGCAATTATTTTACATTTTAAAAAAGTCTAAATTTTCAACATTTTTATTTATGGTTTTATGCTATTTGAATCTTAAAATAATTTTTAACTAACACAGAGTCACAAAAATTCTTCCAATGTGTTTCTCTAGAATCTTGTAGTTTTAGCTGTTATATTTAGGTCTGTAATTCATCTTATTTTTGTATATGGTATGAGGTAGCAGTAAATACATATTAGTTGCATATGGGTATTTAGGTGTTCCAGCACCATTTATGAAAAAACTTCCTTTCCCCCACTGAACTGCTCTGTATCTTAGTGAAAATCAGTTAACCATAATAGTATATGTATTACTGGTTTCGGATTCTCAATTCTCTGCCATTGATTTACATAGAAGGCTTTAAGAGGCAGTGTAAATTCTCCAACTTTGTTCTTTTTTAAAATCACATTAGCTGTTTTAGTTTATGTGCATTTCCATATAAATTTCAGACTTAAGTTGTCAATTTTTAATAAAGGGCTGCTGGGATTTAGAATCTTTAAGTGTATAGATTAGTTTGGAGAGAATTGACATCAACAACATTGAGTCTGTCAGTACACAAGTATTATACATATTTTGTTAAAGTTATTAAATTTGTCTCTTATGTTTTTGAATGCTACTGTAAATGGAATTGTATTTTTATTTTCAATTTTTAACATATAGAAATATAAGAGATGTTTATGTATTGACTGTATCCTGCAGTTTTAATTTACTTACTAATTCTAAAAATGTCCTTTTTTGGGTAGTTTTATTAGGATTTTCTACAGACATAAATCATGTGTGTGAATAAAAAGTTTTATACCTTCCTTTCCAGTCTATATGCCTTTCATTTCTTTTTCTTGTTTCAGTGGCTAAAACTTTTGGAACAATCCTATGTAATAAAGAGCTAATATGCAAGTGGTCATCATGCCCTCGCACCGGGGCTAGGGGACCTGAGGCCAGCCTGGGGGACTTGAGGCTGTGCCCCCAACCCTGCGGGGCTTGACTGGGATGGGGCCAGCTGAGTTTGGGTCTCGTGAAATTTCAAGGTGCGCGCGGGTAGGCAGGGACTTAACTCTGGGTCCTGCAGTGCACCCCAGACTCTGACAGGAGGGAAATTTTCGTTTTACTAATTTTCTTTTTTTCTTTACTAATTTACATTTTACTAATTTTCTTTTATCTCTGACACTTCCATTATAGAGAAAAGATGTTAATTTCTAAAATATATAAAGAACTCATACAGCTTAAAAGGAAGACAATCAAATCTAATAAAAGAGTAATATGCAAATTGACCCTCACTCCCTTATATCTAAGCCACGCCCACCAGCCAGTCAGAGCAACTATATGCAAATTAACCCAGCCAAGATGGCGGCCAGCAGCCACGGAGCTGGAATAAGCAGGAGGCTTGCCCCAGCAATGAAAGAACCTAAGGTTCCTGTCGTCCTAGGCCGGCTGTAGCCTCTGCTCAATGCAACAAAGTTTCAATTATAGAAGATAAACAAACCTCAGATACCTGCTTCCAGCCTTGGGCTCAAGGAAGTGCTGGGAGCCTGGGTTGTCAGGGGCAACCTGACCTGAGCTCTAGTTAAAGGAACAAAGTTTCAACTTTAGAAGTTGAATAAATCCCAGATACCAGCTTCCAGCCAGCCTCGCTGCAAACAGCCATCAGCCACTCATGCAGGCTGGCCAGGTACTCCATTAGGGACCCCCCCGCCCCCGAAGGGGATGTGGCCAGCCTGCAAACAGCCCTTAGCCCCTCACCCAGGCTGGCCAGGCACCCCGGCAGTGGGGGGACACCCACTTTGAAGGGGATGAGGCCAGCCTGCAAACAGCCATCAGCCACTCACCCAGGCTGGCCAGGTACCCAAACAGGACCCCCCTCCCTGAAGGGGCTGTGGCTAGCCTGCAAACAGCCATCAGCCACTCACCCAGGCTGGCCAGGCACCCCAGCAGGAACCCCACCCTGATCCGGGGCACCCTTCAGGGCAAACCAGCCGGCCCCCACCCATGCACCAGGCCTCTATCCTATATAATATAAGGGTAATATCCAAATTGACCCTAACAGCAGAACCACTGAGAATGACTGGTTACTATGACACACACTGACCACCAGTGGGCAGACGCTCAATGCAGGAGTTGCCCCCTGGTGGTCAGTGTGCTCCCACAGGGGGAGCTGTGCTCAGCCACAAGCCAAGCTGCCAGCTGCCAGCACAGCAGTGGTGGCAAGAGCCTCTCCTGCCTCCTCAGCAGCGCTAAGGATGTCCAACTGCAGCTTAGGCCTGCTCCCTCCTGGCAACTGGACATACCCCGAGGGCCCTTGGGCTACCAAAGGGATGTCTGGCTGCCAGCTTAGGCCGATTGCCTGGGGAGTAGGCCTAAGCCAGCAGGTGGACATCTCCCGAGGGGTCCCAGATTACTAGAGGGCACAGGCAATGCTGAGGAACATCCCCAAATGCACAAATTTTTGTGCACCAGGCCTCTAGTCTAACCTAATAAAAGTAATATGTAAATTGATCCTCACTCTGTTACACCTAAGCCATGCCCACCAGCCAAGCCATGCCCACCAGCTAATCAGAGTGACTGTATGCAAATTAACCCAGCCAAGATGGCGGCTGGCAGCCACTGAGCTAGAGCAAACAGGAGGCTTCCATTACACCAGCGATGGAGGAAACTGCCTGCCTAGGCTGGCTGGGCCTCTGCTCAAGGCAACAATGTTTTAATTATAGAAGCCACGGAGCTGAAGCAAACAGGAGGCTTCATTGCCTTCCTAGGCTCTGCTCAAGGCAACAAAGTTTCAATTAAAGAAGATAAACCCCAGAAACCTGATTCCAGCCAGCCTCACTGGGACGTTGGGTGAATGGGAGCTGTGAGCAGCCTGAAAACATCCTCAGTTCCTCACCCAGGCTGGCAACACCCCCATGGGGTGAGGGTCTCCACTGGGGGACTTGGCCAGCCTGCAAACAGCCATCAGCCCCTCACCCAGGCTGGCCAGGCATGCCACCAGGTGGACATCCCCAAGGGGTCCCAGACTGAGAGAAAGCCCAGGCTGGGCTGAGGGACCCCCTTGCGTGCACAAGTTTTTGTGCATCGGGCCCCTAAATGGGCAGAGGACCTAAGTGGACACTTCTCCAAAGTGGACATACAGATGGCCAAAGACTTGAAAAACTGCTGAAAGTTACTAATCATCAGAGAGATGCAAATTAATATGAAAATGAAATATCACTTCACACCAGTCAGAATGGCTGCCATCAGCAAATCAGCACATGACAAATGTAAAGATGTGGAGAAAAGGGAACCGTTACACTGCTAGTGGGAATGCAAGCTAGTGCAGCCCCTCTGGAAAACAGTATGGACTTTCCTTTGTAACTTTTTCTTCATTTTTCATCTCTGTGCGTATCACTAGTTAGTTGTGACCTCTATCCCCAAGTTCAGATATTGCCCTGGGACTGTCTGCATCAGCATTTTCACTTGCATATTCCATTGTGCATCTCAAGTCCTGTATATCCAAAGTTGAATTAAGCCTTTGCCTTCATACTGCCCTTCAAATCTGGCATCCACCTAGCTTCAGTGGAAAAGACATTTACATCACTGACCTCCAGAGCATATGTACAAACGCCCAGGCTGAGTCCCAGAAAATGTGATTCAGGAGCTTTTGGAGGAGGCCCAGAACCTCCATTGTACTGAGTATTCAGATGATTCAGTGGAGGAATCCAAGAACCGTACATTGAGAATTGCTGTTTTAATGACCTGTGTAAGGTTTAGTTATTATACTAGTTCAGCGTGGAATTTTTCTTCCTTCAAGCAGCCAGTCTTGTTGCATGACACTTCCCCCACTACCAAAGTATGGAGGATTGTTGAGAGGCAGCCTAAGCTTGAACTTCATAGAAAAACAGACCTGAGCTTTCATGTTGACCTGCCGTTTACCAACTGATGTGACCTGGGTCATGTTACTACAAAATGGGGAAAACAGCACATAACTTCCATGAGATAGCCTAGCATGCGGTATGGCTCAGCCTCTACTTCCCCCTTCAGCTTCTTTAATTCCTCCCAGTGCTCCTTAAATTTCAGACCTACTGCATGACTGTTATTTTCTGAGATTACCATCATTTCTCACACCTCTAATTCTTTTGCCTTGGGCTTTCTGGTAGTAGTGCACACCTATCTGACTCTTGCTTGCCTTTCTCATGTAACCACTGCTTGTGTAACCAAACCCAGGTTCTGCTGCCTGCTGAATGGAAGGCAAACTCGAAAGCCAATCTAGTGAGACAGGTGCTGGTACTAAGGAATGAGGTTTATTTGCATGCTGGCATCTCGAGAAGATGGACTTTTCCCAGTCCTTCAAAACCCATCTTAATATCTCAGTGCAGGCAGAGGTTTTTATAAGGATGGAGAGGAAAAGCAGAACAGAGATCAGGGGGTGGGGTTGTGGACATGCCATCTCTCCCATGAGTAAAGGAAAGGGGAGTTGAAGGGAAATTTGAAGATTTACAGGGGACACCTGACCCAGCTGGTGCCAAGCAGCACTTTTCTCCTGGAGCAGGCTGCTATCTATACTAATAAAAGGGTAATATGCTAATTAGACAGACATCTTCTGGACATCCCCAAAAAGCCATGGTGGTGGGGGCTGAGACAGAGGCTGTTAGGGGCAACCAGGCCAGCCAGGGAGGGCAGTTAGGGGTGACCAGGCTGGCAAGGGAGGACAGTTGGGGGCAACCAGGCTGGCCAGGTAGGCAGATAGGTGAGCAGTTATGAGCCAGTGGTCCCAGATTAGGAGATGGATGTCTGACTGCCGGTTGTGGGATTGGGCCTAACCCGGCAGTTGGACATCCCCTGAGGGGTCCTGGAATGGAGAAGGTGCAGGCTAGGCTGAGGGATGCCCCCATGCATGAATTTCATGCACCAGGCCTCTAGTAAAGTATAAAAAAAAAAAAGAAAAGAAAAGAAGAATACTAGATAAGAAGTAAAAAATGTAGGAATTTATATACTTTAAGAAAATAGAGTTGCTGTATCCTTGAAAGAATGCAGAATATATAGCCTTGCTCACTTCATTGAGATGTTAAATCATGGTTACGCTTGGAAGCATTCGCAGCTTATTGGAGCTGGATTTGGTGGTGTCAGTGTACCTGGAGCCCCAGTACTTCATTTGTCTGTGTCCCATCTTAGTTTTGTGAGCTCCTCCAGGACAGGCAATGCCCAGCCTTAACCCCAAGCACAGTGCCTATGTGCAGTATCATATATAATAAAAGGCTAATATGCAAATTGACCCTAACAGCAGAATGACTGGTCACTATGACACACACTGACCACCAGGGGGCAGACATTCAATGCAGGAGCTGCCCCCTGGTGGTCAGTGCACTGCCACAGGGGGAACTCTGCTCAGGCAGAAACCAGGCTGATGGCTGCCAACATAGCGGTGACTCCTCAGCAGCACTAAGAACGTCCAACTGCAGCTTAGGCCTGCTCCCCACTGGCAAGTAGACATCCCCTGAGGGCTCCTGGGCTGCCAGAAGGATGTCTGACTGCCAGCTTAGGCCCAATCGCCTGAGGAGCGGGCCTAAGCCAGCAGGTGGACATGCCCCGAGGGGTCCCAGACTGCGAGAGGGCACAGTCCAGGCTGAGAGACCCCCCTGAGTGCACAAATTTTTGTGCACTGGGCCTCTAGTCTTCCTATAAAAGTTTTATTTAGTTTTTAAAAAATAAACTACCAGAGTACCTACTCTGGCATTAGCTAACCATATTTTGGAGGTTTAATTTTGAAAATTTCTTCCTCACTTGTCAGCATACTTGATAGCCATACCAATCGGTAGGATAAATGTATGTCCGTTTGGAGTAGCCATTTTAGCACTTCACATTTTTTCCGATGTCTGAAGAGGTAACTTGCTTCTTGTCTTAACTTTAGGTTTGTAATTGACCCACCCCACAATGAGATGGTAAAGTAACCCTACCCCACCCTACGAATGAGTAGCTGGTACATTCTATTTATAGTCAGAGGTTAATGCCAAAAATGGTATCCCTAGAGCTTTGAAGCAAACCAGGACAGATGAGGTATAATTAAGATTTATGCCTAGTTACTAGAGCAGTGATTTTCAGCTGGGGTGCCACAAAAATTTTTTAAATATGTATTAACCTGACTATTTAGTAGGAGGCACTGACCTCTTTTCCTTAGATTGTCAAATAAAAAAATGACAACAGCCAACACAACAATAGCTGTCGGTGTGAATCAAAATCGTATCTTTTTTCTTTTTGTCAGATTGGCAAAAAATATACTTTTTGGTGTGTCTCACCATTTTAGTAATTAGTTTGTGTGCCATGAGATGAAAAAGGTTGAAAATTGCTGTACTAGAGAGGAAAATATGTATAACTGCATTTTTATGTTCATGTAATTATAATGAAATATATAAATAAACTTAAAAATAAGTAATCAAAATTTATAGTAATACTAAAATTTATATTTAAGTAAAACATTGAGTACTTAGGCACAATAGGATTTTTGTGTGGTTTTTTTTCTTGTTTGGAATCTGTCAAATTTGGAGTCTTTTATTCTCTCTTTGTAAATGTTTCACATTTGTTTGAAGATCTAATTTCATTTTTAAATTAATGCTGTTGGACAGTTTTATTTTTATAAACTTAGGGAATAAGCTATTAAAGACTGATAGTGAATAAAATTATGCATTTACAAAAGTCATGTTTAATAGTAAAAATAATCTAGTTTACATTATTACTGAACAAATGTTCTTTAATTCTTCTAATTATAACATTTTCTCAATTTAATAAAATTTATGTTTTCACCAAACATTTTCCAAATTTTAAGTCTTTCTTTTTTCTTTAATCACTTATGGAGGATGACTTAAGTGTTAACTGTAGGAGCTCCTTGAAAGAAATTTGAAATTTTAATTTGCACCCAGAAACTGTTTGATCAGAATATAGAAAATCACAACCACATGAGTTAAAAGAAAGATTGGAATTTTTTTTTTTTTTAAGTGTTCTCTTGCCCTGGCCGGCATGCTCAGTGATTATAGCATTGACCCCTCCACCGAAGGTCTTGGATTCCATTCCCCATCAAGGGCACACACGTGGGTTGCGAGTTACAACCCCAGCCACGTCAGGATATGTGCAGGAGACAACCAATCTATGTATCTTTCTCAAATGATGTTTTTTACAGCCTTTATCCTTTGTAGTCCACTTAGTGGTGGACTCTGTTTAGAGAAATTCTTCAACTCTCTCCTTTCCTTCTCTCTTCTTTCCTCTCTCTTCTCTCTTTTCTCTTTTTCTCTCTCCCCTCCTTGCCTTTCCTCTCTCTAAAAATCAGTGGAGAAAATATCCTGGGATGAGGATTAGCAACAAAAAGTGTTATCTTTATAATCAACAAATTACCTGATGGGACAATAATTGTAACTATTTCATACTTCTACTTATCACAAGCAAAACAAATTGTTGGAAGATGCTAAAATGTTTGGCATTCTTTTGCTCATGGATGTCTAATTGCTCTAGCACCATTTTTGGCAAGGCTGTCTGTCCTTCCTGGGCTTCTGCACCTTTGAAATCAGCCAAGCTTATCTGTGTGGTTCAGTTCTATCTGGGGCTCTATCTGTTGATCTGTGTGTGTATGCCTCCCCTGTACTATACTACCTGGAGTGCTCTAGCCACATTGTGAGGTAGATTACGTTTTCCCACTCTATTATTTCGCAAGATTATTTCAGCTGCTTCAGAGAGTGTTTCTTTGTAAATTTTAGAATGAGCTTGTCATGTGTCTGAGACATCGATAGGAATTGCATTACATCTGCCTATTAATTTGGGTAGGATTGACATTTATACTGTGTTGGTTACTCCAGTGTGTTTGTTTGTTTATTTAGATCTTTTTTTTTTTTAATCAGCATTTTGTAATTTTTGGCATACAGAGCCTGTACATAGTTTTGTTAAGTATATACCTAAAAACTTTATTTTATTGTGCATTGATTGTAAATGGTGTTTGGGTTTAATTTTGGCTTCCACATGTTAGTATATAAAACTGTTACTGATTTTTGTGTGTTGATCTTATATCCTGCTACCTTGCTGAACTCACTTCTTCTAGTTTTGGTGTTTTCCATAGATTCCTTTGGGTTTTCATGTCGTCTGTAAATAGGGACGGTTTCATTCTTCCTTCCTAATTGATCTGTGTGCATTTTACTTGTTTTTCTTATTGCAGTGGCCAGAACTTCTAAAACCATGCTGATAGGATTTGTGACAGCAATACCCTCAACCTTTCCCCCCAGTTAGGAGCAAAGGATTCATTCTTTCACTGTTACAGATGATAGAGCAATAGTTTTTTTGGTGTTTGGTTGGTGTTTTTGTTTTGTTTTGCAGGTGCACTGTATCAAGTGGAGGAAGTTCCATTCTGTTCTCTTGGTTAGCTGAGAATTTATATCATGAGTGGGTGCCAGATTTTGCCAAAAGCTTTTTCTTCATTAGTAATTTTTATCATGTAATTTTGGTATGGTGGGTTCCGTTGACTGATTTCCAAATATTCATCTTGCATGTACAAAATTAATCCCAATCAGCTATCTATAATAATAAAAGCATAGTATGCTAATTAAACCAAGCAGTGAAATGTTTTTACTCAGATTGACTTATTGTTGGTAGTTTGCCCCATTTGCTTTATCATTTGCTGTTGATTCTTCTTGCTCACACACATGTGCACACTAACAAGTGACTTTCTGTAGTGAAAGAACTATTAAGCCTAAACTTCTTCCTGAGTCAAGTTACATTTTGTTTCATAGTTACAAACTATTTAAAATGTTGCATTCAGGCAACCTTTTAAGAAAAGACTTAGAAAATAGAGGCGCTGGCAACAACCACAGAGTGTGTGAGGCATCATGGGGTGGCAGACATGGCCCTGATGGCAGGCTAGGCCTAGGGGACCCTACACATGCACGATTTAATCATGTGCTGGGCCTCTAGTGGTATATAACCCCCTGCATATTTTGCTAGATATAGTTTGCTTGTATACTGTTGACTTGATAACCATATTTATAAGAGGCCCAGTGCACGAATTCGTGCACGGGTGGGGACCCTCGGGGTGGCCTGCGGGGATCGGGCTCCAACTCACGCTTCCAGGCTCACAGCCCCAGCTTGTGTCCTCAGCCTCACAGTCCTGCAACATTGCCTGGCACCCAGCTGTAGCGTGGCGCTGCTCCCTCACCTGCTCCATCATCCTGCCTGCAGGGCGATTAATTGGGGCTAGGCCCCCCTGCCTGGCTCCCTTACTGCCTGGGAGCTGGGCGGCATCCCTGTCCCCTGCCCCCGCTGCCGCTGGTCACTGTCTTTGGGGAAATTGGTCGGGGCCGGGCCCCCTGGGGCCTAACTACCTCAGTGCCTAGGGGCCAGGTGGCAGCCCCGCCACCACCACTCATCAACGTCTGCGGGGCGATCAGTAGAGCAATTGGGCCCCCGCTTGCACCTGCCTTGTCCTGGTGTTGCCTGCTCACCTGCTCCACCATCTTACCGTGGTTCCACTCTCATCGGGGCCAACAGTGCCTCCACTGCCACCTGCTGCCAGCACTGTGTTGCTGATGCCCACCATGTTGTGCGCCACCCCCTGGTGGTCAGCACACGTCATAGCAAATGGTCAAACTCCCGGTCAAACAGTTTGCATATTAGTCTTTTATTATATAGGATATGGGTCTGTAATTTCCTTTTCTTGTGATAACTTTATCTGAGTTTGGTATCATTATTAAGGCCTCATAGAATAAGTTGGGAAGTGTTTCCTTCTCCATTAGTTTTTGTAAGTGTTTATAAAGCATTGATGTTAGTTAGTCCTTTCTTAAATATTTGGTAGAATTCACCAATGAAGCCATCTGTCCCCAGGTTTTTCTTTATGGCAAGGGTGGGGAACCTTTTTTTCTGCCAAGGACCATTTGGATATCTATAGCATCATTTGCTGGCCATACAAAATTATCAACTTAAAATTTAGCCTGCTATATTTGGTCAAATGTTTAACTCACCCCTAATGCTTGGCAGGGCCAGATCAAATGATTTCGTGGGCCTGTTGGGCTGGAGGGCTAGACATTCCCCACCCTTGCCTTATGGGCAGATACTTGATTAGTAACTTAATCATGTTACAGGTCTATTCAGATTTTCTATTCTTGAGTTATTTCATTTCAGTAGTTTCTGTGTTTCTAGTTATTTGCCCATTTCATCTAATTTATCTGATTTATTGGTGTACATTTTTCCTAGTTATCCTCTTACCCTTTTACTCCTATAAGACTGGTAAGCCCTTCTAATCTCTTTAAGATTAGTTCCCTGTTTCATTCATGAATTATTTTCAGCCTACCTAAAAAGTTTGTTAATTTTGTTAATGTTTTCAAGGAACCAAATTTTTTAATTTTTTTTTATTTTCTGTTCTCAATTTTATTCCCACTCTAATTTGTATTATATTCGTTTTTCTACTTATTTTGGGTTTAGATTACTCTTCTTTTTCCAGTTTCTTAAAATGATAGGTTAGATTATTAATTTGAGATATTGGTTTCTTTTTAATATAAGCATGTACAACTGTAAATTTCCTCATAAGCACTTCTTTCCCTATCCTATATAATAAAGTGGTGATATGCAAATTAACCCTCACTCCCTCACAAGATGGCTGCCTACAACCAGGCTGGCAGGCGGGTTAGTGAGGGATGACCAAGCGACTGAACAAGCAGGCTGTGTGATGTGACCAGGCTGGCAGCAGGGCTTAATGAGGGATGACCAAATTACTGAACAAGCAGGCTGCGTGGGGTGACCAGGTCAGCTGGGGGGTTAGTGAGGGAAGACCAAACGACTTAACAAGTATGCTGCATGGAGCAACCAGGCCAGCAGGGGGATGAGTGAGGGATGACCAAATGACTGAACAAACAGGCTGCATGGGGCAACCAGGTGGGCGGGGGGGCCATGAGGGATGACCAGGCTAGCGGGGGTGGAGG
>PVJC01031254.1:0-20696 GCA_004026665.1 Murina feae | reverse complement strand
CCCAGGATGGTACAACTCCTGCAGGATGCCCTACACACTTCGCTGTCAGGACTCAGGGGGGCTTGAGGGTGAGTAAGGCAGTGTTGCCAGCACAGAACCCTGGAGAAGGTAGCAATTTCAACACTGCCCAGGCCACATGGACTGCAGCTGCACCTGCTGAGGTGGGCAGGGTCTTTCTGTTGTTTTGTTTTGGTCTGGCTTCCACCCCCTCAACCAGGGATCCAAGCCTGCACTGAGACTGTGAACTGCTGAATGGTCCTACTTTTTGGTGGATGGTGGATGCACTCTCACCTCCCAGGGATTGGCAGTTAGACACTGGTGGGTTCCAAGTCACTGGTGGGGTAAGTGCAGCCCTAGGTGCAGAACAGACTCAGGCATCCATGGCTAGGAGGTCTCCCTGGGGGCTCCCAAACCTGTCACCACCTGCCCTTCTACAGCTCCCACAGGCGCCAGCTGACTCTCTACAGCTCCTACAGCTTCCTTCCCGTGGGTCCCACAGTTCCCCAAATTGGGGTGGAGATGAGAGGTGGTGGAGGGGTCCACAGCTTCCTTGAGGACACCAGGCCAAGCGGGACACCCACCAACCCTGGGATACTGGGAGCTGCCTGGAGAAGGGCCGAGGGTGCACCAGGCCACCCCTGGCTGCCTGAGCCTGGGCATAGCTGCAGGCCTCAATCTTCACTTCTTGTTGGGGGGTGATCTGGGGCCAGGTCTTCTGGGGGAGGGGCTGTGGGAGGTTGAGGCATAGCAGGTCATGTCCTGCCCAGCAGGTGTGGCACCAGGTCCAGGCTGTGCCACTGCCTCTGTGACTGCCTGTGTGGAAGGGCAGCACTGGGACCTGGACCGCATAGCCCCCTCTTCCACTGCCTCTGTGGAAGGGGCCTGGGCACTTGACTGACCCACACCATGGCACTGCCTTGCTCTGCTCCTGTGGCCACTCTGAGACCTGCCTTCTTCTGCTCCCTTGGCCTCTGCAAGAGCTGCCTTCCTCTAGCTCCCGAGGCCACCCTGAGAGCTGCCTTCCTCCCAAGGCCACCACCTCTCCCATGGCTGCTGCCTCTCCAGCACCTCCAGCCCTTGCCCTTGCAGCCGCTATGGCTTTGTCAAGAAGGACATCCGTATGGTTGTCTGGAAGGTCTCCCAATGTAATTAACACACTACTCTTTTATTAGTATAGATTGACCAGAGGTCCAGTGCATAAAATTCGTGCACTGGGGGAGGGATTTCTTCAGTGCAGCCTGCATCCTCTTGCAGTCCAGGACCCCTCAGTGGACATTCTTCTTGTAGTTCAGGACCCCTCTCTCCTTACTGCCCACCTGCTTGCTGCTCCTTAGTGCTCAGCTCACTGTTCCTTAGCACTCAGCTCACTGCTCCTTAGCACTGACGCAGAGGTGGTAGAGGCTTCTGCTACCACCACTGCACTCACCAGCTATGAACCCAGCTTCTGGCTGAACAGCGCTCCCCTTGTGGGAGTGCACTGACCAGCAGGGGTCTGCTCCTGCATTGAGCATCTAACCCCTGGTGGTCAGTGTGTATCATAGTGACTGGTCGTTCTGGTCATTCCACCTTAATGGTCGCTTAGGCTTTTATTATATAGATTTTCACATTTCTGTCTTTTTATCAGGATCTTTGTCTGAAAGCATTGCTGATCCACAGTCAGGTTTTTCCTGATTCAGTGGACTTTTATCCCTCAATGCTAGAAATTACCTTTCCTAGGTGTCATGTCTCACTTCAGAGGGAAAGTTCATAGATTGGATGCCTATTGTGATCACATTTGAGTAACAAGAAGGGATAGGAGATAGATTTCTCTGGCATTTCTATCTAAAATATGTATCTTAGAATAGTGAGTACACCAAAAGTATACCCAAAACTGCATTAAATAAATGCATTGGAAGGACACTATGCATGAATAAAACATGAAGCAATTAAAAAGTATTGTTATTTCAAAACATAATGTCTTATTAATAATACAACCTGTAGGTTGCAAACTCAGAAACTTTGAGTTGGATTAGAATCCAGAGTTACTTAATAGTCTGGATGAAAGAGGGACTTCTCTAAATTTAAACCTTCTAACTGTCCTGTTCTAAGCATCTTGGGAAAGCTGCCTCATCAGGTGCTGTTTGTTCCAATCTTCACCTTCAGGTCACCAGTTGTTGTGTAGGTCCAGTCAGGGTGAGGTGCATTCTCTAAGCATGTCACATAAGTCAAGGAGTCTATTCCCTAGAGGTTGGCAGCACAAGGATTTGGAGGCAGTACTTGATAGGGGCCTTTCCAGAAAGGTTAAAGAGAGTCTTTCTGGAGGTATTTCTTTCTTAATAGATGGTATCTCCAAGTTACAATGTGTGGTGCATAATTTCTGTCTTCTTGGAGCATACTTACAAATAAGAACCATCAATGCATCAAGAGAAGTCTGCGTTAGTCAAAGGAGTTTCCTACAGATAATCACAAAAGGTCAGGAGCTAATCTGTCAGTGTTAAGCAGTCATGAGGGGCATCATTAGTAATGGAGGGGAGATGAATAGCAGAGTTAAGTTATTACAGTATTAAAAAGAGTTATGTGAGGAGCAGTTAATAAAAAGATTTCTTAAGAGGTGAAGAGGTTGACTGAAAAATGTTGGGTATGATAATGCAGGAAGGTTTTTGCTATATGGATTACAAAGATGGTTAGAAGGAATTCCACAAAAATTTCCTTGGTGGCTTTAACGAAAACTGTCATGGCAATAATGGCTCTAAGGAAAAGGGGATATCCCATACCACAAGGTACAGTTTCTGGATATAATACCCTATAGGTCTGTGGGGGCTAAAATATTCTCCCACCTTCTAAGTTCTTCTAGCTGAAATAATAAACAAATTAACAGAGACAGATTAACAGGAGAAAAACAAATTTAAATATGAGCACATGGGGAATTCATATAAGCATAAAATTTCCAAAAACAGTGAAGTAAAATTGGGTATATATGTCATTTTGGACAAAGGAAAATGGTCTGAGATTTCAAAGGAAGTAGGCAATTTACAGGTAGCCGAAGAAGAAGAAGGGGAAAATCTGATAAATTTTGCTGGGCAACACAGAAACAATGAGACACAGGAGGTACTCTAGTAAACAGGACCCTGCTTATCTCCTTTCCATCCATCATACTTAATTCAAATTAGCTTGGTAAGATGAACATCCTAAAAATTCCTTCTTTGAGTAGGCTTTACCCTTTGAATCTTTTAGGCAGGAAAGGGTGTGTGTGTGTCTTTCTACATTTTTTGTTTCTTAATAACCAGCTTAAAATCAATACCCCCAAAGGCACAATTTTGGAGGTGGCAAAACTTTGCTTCCCTTCAGGTTAATGAGGGTGAGTACCCCAAAGACATTCCCTTTAAAAGTTATATCATCCTGTTCTCATAAAATTGGGTAAGGGTTGTTGTTTTTTAGTAAAACATACACAGGTTTGGCCATAAGAGAGATTTTGGATACAATTTTGGGGAAATTTAAGACACCATGAAGCCTATCTGTAACTAGATACAGCCCCTCTTCTTTATCAGATGCCTTATATATCAAAGTTGGGTTTGGGAAAAACTGTAATTTTTCCTTAGTGATTTGTCCATTAAAGGCTGAAAAACCTTTGGCAAGTGGATCTTGCTTTCCTCTTAAAAGACTTGGTAAGAATAGCAAAGAAGTAAATCATTCACATATTGCAACAAAGTAGAATCCCTAGGGAACATCATCTCATCTAGATCAGCCTTCAGGATTTGTTTTTCTTCCTGAGTGAGGGCAAAAAGGTATGGCTAACTTCATCAACTTGAATGCTAAAGAATGTACTGCATATATCATTTACAATAAATGATTTGCTTTCATTTGAGATGGATATTACTAGTCTATGAGTATTAGGAACAACAGAGTGTGTTGAGGAATAACAATGTTCTTTATTGCTTCAACATTCTGAACAAATCTCTATCATTGGACCTTAGGTTTTCTCACAATAAAACAGGAGTATTACAGAAATACTGCAAGGCAAAATGGGGCCCTGAGCCCTATGATCTCCTATTATGACTTTACTAGTGGACCAATGAACGAAATTCATGCACATGGCAGGGAGGGTTGTTCCTCAGCCCAGCCTGAACCCTCTCCAATTTGGGACCCCTTGAGAGATGTCTGACTGCCGGTTTAGGCCCGACCCCTGTGGGATCAGACATAACTGGCAGTCGGACATACTTCTCACAATTTGGGACCACTGGCTCCTAACTGCTCATCTGCCTACCTGCCTGATCACCTCTCACCACCCTGCCTGCTGGTCTGCTCTCCCCCAACTTCCCACCCTTAATGGCCTGCTTGCCCCCAACTGCCCCCCCTGCCAGCCTGATAACCCCAATGCCCTCCTCTCCTGGCCTGATTGCCCCTAACCGCCTCTGCCTCAGCCCAGCCACCATGGCTTTGTCCAGAAGGACAATCAGAAGGTCTCCCGGTCTAATTAGCATATTACCCTTTTATTAGTATAGATACCTTTAAGGGCTTCTTTATTCATGAGGTATTAATTGATTCTTGGAAGGAGAGTTAAGGGATCTACTTAAATCTTGATAAGAGAGAGAAACCAAGATGGCGGCATAGGTGAACACCAGAATTGCTGCTGAGCACAACTATTTCAAAACCACAATGAAAAGAAAAAATGGACACCACCCAGACCCACAGAAAGGCTGGCTGAGTGGAAATTCTATAACTAGAAAGAGACTGAGATGCAGAGGAGGTGAGGAAATAAAGTGCAGAGGCACAGAGGCATGCGCTCAGGGCTCGCAGAAAGGGCTGGCAGCATTTCATACCTGAGGGAGGCACAAGCTGCCAACGGCTCTGTACTCCAGTTCCAGGTGAGTTTCTGGGGACTCAGAATCATATGGGGAGGAGCTGGACTGTCTGGCACCAGGAAGATCTTCAGAGCAGCTTTCTCTCGGTGATGCCGAGGGTCACTGCAACCTGGTGCCTCTTAGGGCAGGGCTGAGAATCGACCATAGCTGGTTGCTCCACCCTGTAGACTCCCCACGACCCTTCCCTACCCAAGCTGCTTGCAGAGGCTTTTGCATATAAAAGGCTGGGAATCCCCAGGCAAAAGCTAAAATAGCACCTCATTGGAGATATAAGAGCCAGCGTACCCAGTGGCCAGAGTGGGACTACTCAGTCTACAACTCCTCAGACTCATAAGGAACACACGCAGGGGGCAGACTTAGTGGGCACCAAAGCCCCACTGAAGCAAATCTTGCCCCATAAGGGTGTCTCCAGCATAGAAGTTCTCCCACCATAGACACAGCTGATTAAAGCCATTCTGTTAACGCAGGGAAGCAACCAAAATGCAAAGACAAAGAAACAGGTCACAAATGACAGAAATGGAGGAAAGCAAGCGACTGGATATACAGTTCAAAACCATGGTTATAAGGCTTTTCAAGAATATTCTAGATGCTGCCGATAAATTTAGTGAGACCCTTGAGGATATGAAAAAGGACCAGCTAGAAATTAAGCATACACTGACTGAAATAATGAAGAATATACAGAGATCCAACAGCAGATGATAGGATTGCAAGGATCAAGTCAAAGATATGAAATATGAAGAATCAAAACCCACCCAGCCAGAAAAGCCAAAAGAAAAAATAATCCAAAAATATGAAGATAGTGTAAGGAGTCTCTGGGACAACTTCAAGCGTACCAACATCAGAATTATAGGGGTGCCAGAAGAAGAGAGAGAGCAAGATATAGAAAACATATTTGAAGAAATAATGACAGAAAACTTCCCCTACCTGGTGAAAGAAATGGACTTTCAAGTCCAGGAAGTACAGAGAATCCCAAACAAAAGAAATCCAAGGAGGACCACACCAAGACACATAATAATTAAAATGCCAAGGGCAAAAGACAAGGAGAGAATCTTAAAAGCAGCAAGAGAAAAGCAGTCAGTTCCCTACAAGGGGTCACCCATACGACTGTCAGCTGATTTCTCAACAGAAACTTTGCAGGCCAGAAGGGAGTGGCAAGAAATACTCAAAGTGATGAATAGCAAGAACCTACAACCAAAGTTACTTTACCCAGCAAAGCTATCATTCAGAATTGAAGGTCAGTTAAAGTGCTTCACAGACAAGAAAAAGCTAAAAGAGTTCATCACCACCCAACCAGTATTATATGAAATGCTGAAAGGTATCTTTTGAGAATAGGAAGAAGAAGAAAAAGTAAAGATAAAAATTATGAACAACAAATACATATCTATCAACAAGTGAACCTAAAAATCAAGTGAATAAAAAAAGTCTGATGAACAGAATAAACTGGTGAATAGAATAGAATCAGGGGCATATAAAGGGAGTGGAATGACAGTTCACATGGGGAAGTGGTATTGGGGGTGTGGGAAGAAACTGGACAAAAATCGTACACCTATGGATGAGGACAGTGGAGGGGGGATAAGGGCAGTGGATGGGGTAGGAACTGGGAGGAGGGGAGCTATGGGGGGGAGGAGAAACAACTGTAATAATATGAACAATAAAGATTTTAAAAAATCTTGATAAGAGGTGAACTGCGGATCCTGCCAATATCAGTTAAAAATTTTGTCCATAAAAAAAGATGGTAGCTGATCCAATATGAACAAATGATCAGTGCTCCCTGATTTAGCTATAGTGCTGTCAGAAATGGAGCAACTAGAAAATGTTGAAGCATCATTTAATTCAACTGATTTGTTATTTTAATGGCTACTGTCAAATTATAGAATTATTTTTCCCTTCGGGGAAAAAATAATTTCTAGCATTATACTTTTTAAAATTAGGCTTAAAAATAAATAGTAGAGGAACTAAGGAGAAAAGAGAATATCTCATCCTAACTGGTTTGGCTCAGTGGATAGAGTGTTGGCCTGTGGACTGAAAGGTCCCAGGTTCGATTCCTGTCAAGGACATGTACCTTGGCTGCGGGCACATCCCCAGTAGGAGGTGTGCAAGAGGCAGCTGATCAATGTTTCTCTTTCATTGATGTTTCTAGCTCTCTGTCCCTCTCTCTTCCTCTCTGTAAAAAATCAATAAAATATATTTTAAAAAAGACTTCTCTTCTCAGAAAGGGAAAAAGAGAGAGAGAATATCTCAAAGGGCTCAAACATAAAGATATAGTTCAGAGACAAGAACCTGTTGGGGTTTATTAGAGATCCCCACTATTTGAACTGTTTTAGTATTCTGAAGTTGGGCTGATTTATAAATACTGTGGGGCTGAGTACTGAGAGTGTGGCTCCAGTGTCTGGAGAGTTGTTTCTCTGAGCCACTGAAGAGGGAAAATGGGAAAAAGCTCCAATAGTTCTTCAAAGCTTCATCATTGGGAAATAGGAAAACATTAAAGGGCTGGTTAGGAAGCTGGAGGTCTTAATTTTATGATGGACTCCAGTACTCTGATTCTTTGCAATAATAGCAAAAACTAGGAGGGTGTTTTTGTTTGCTTGTTTTCCCTAGAGGGACCTTCATTTATTGGAGTTGAAAATTAAGAATTTTAGTGGTTTTTCTTTCAGGTGATTCATCTAGGTTGTGAGCAAGTTGATTTGTCAAATTGACCAGATGTGGACTGCACATTGTCTCTTATTCCATCCTGGTCCTTTTAACTAAAAGAGAAAGGTTTTGATTCAGCCTGCTAATAAACATAATATTAAAAGCCTACTGAGTGGCATCATTTTCTAAAGGAAGCCTAGAATTTTCTTTGGAAACAATCTGAAATCTTTTCTAATAAAAGAAACATGCCAATTGACCATATCTCTGCTACACCCACAAGCCATGCCCACCAGCCAATCAATGAAGCAGGGGGTTTCCCAGGGGTGAGGACGATGGAGCCCCTAGCGCTAGGACACTTGCATGCATGACTCCAGAGACCAGGTTCTGTGACACAGGTCTAATTTCATTGAGGAAGTACAGCAGTATATATAGCGGAGGTGGCCAATCATGGAAGGCCAGGTCTTCTTAGGGAGCCAATGAGTGTAAAGGTTGGGGTACTGTGTATGTGGCTCTAGGAGGGGCTCAGGCGGGCGTTGCCATCTTCCTGGTTTGCCAGAAAGATCTGAATTGCTGGAGTGTGCTCACAGCATTGCATCAGCCACTGCACCGAGATAAACCTCCTGTGCTCTACCTACAAATCAAGAGCAAGTATGCAAATAAACCCAACCAAGATGGTGGCAGCCATGAGCTAGAGCAAGCAGAAGGCTTGGGTTGCCCCGGCAATGGAGGAAGCCAAACTTCTGGCCCTGACCCATGCACCAGGCCTCTATCTATGCTAATAAAAGGGTAATATGCTAATTATACTGGCAGACCTTCCAGGAGACCTTCTGGACATTCTTCTGGACAAAGCCATGGTGGTGGGGCCGAGGTAGAGGCGATTAGAGGCCAAGAGGGGAGGATAGTTGTACGTGATCAAGCTGGTGGAGGGGTGAGGCAGTTGGGGGTAAGCAGATCAGCAGGGTGCCCAGTTGAGGGCAAGCAGGCCATCAGTACGGGGTCAATTGGAGGTGATCAGGACAGTGGGGGGTATAGTTTGGAATGAACAGGCCAGCAGGGAGGGAAGGCGGGGGCGAGCAGGCCAGCAGTGGGTGCAGTTGGTGGTGATCAGTCTGGCAGGCAGAGTGGTTAGGGGCAATCAGACAGTCAGGTGAGTGGTTAGGAGCCAGCAGTCCCAGATTGTGAGAGGGATGTCCAACTGCTGGTTTAGGCCCAATCCCTGTAAACCGGCTGTAGGACATTTTTGAGGGGTTCCAGATTGGAGAGGGTGCAGGTCAGGCTGAGGAACACCCCTCCCCCATGCATGAATTTCATGCACTGGGCCACTAGTCAATTATAATAGTCATGAAGAGGTTCATCAGACTTTAGTGAGCAGATCTGAATTTTGCCTGATGACGTTAATGATTGCTCAAGCCCGATAATGGAACAAGTCAACATGCTGTTCTTCCAGTTGTAATCCTATAGTCCTTTCAAGATTCTCCCAATTAGTAGTTTTCATCCAATGCTAAGCCTGGCCTTTATCAACAAGCATATATGCCAGGTGATATATTAGAGAAGCCAGGTTGACAAGTTTGAAAAACTATATTAAATTCCTCAGACAATCTGTGGAGTTTCTCAGTTACTTTCAGAAAATTTGTGACGATAACTTGCAATTCAGCCATAGTCCCGTGATATTAAAAAATTGGGGTTTCATCTTTTGATCCTCAGAAGGCTTAATTTTAAAGGGATGGGTTCTGATAGGCTCAGAGGAGGAAGTGGGAGAGATTTAGGAGAGGAGGAAGATGGAATCAAAGGTCATGCCTGAGACAAAGGAGTCCAGAGTGTGATGGTTCTGGAGGCAAAGCCTCAGACAAAGAAATCAGGAGAGAATAGCAGGAAATTTTGGGGGCCACTCCATCTTTAAAAATCATTTGTTTGCCTTAGTTATTTTGAAAGCAGTCCATTTTAGCCTCCTGGTAATATGTGGAAGCCTTAAAATACCAAATTAAATAGTCATTCCATTAAGTTTTAACAATTTCAGAGCTATGGTTATTTATTTTGGGTTGTTTTAAAACTAGGTTTGTGGAGTTTAAATGTTCCTCATAATGGCCATTGGTATACTAAAATACTTTTAGACAAATCATATAGTTTGAAATGCACATGAGGAGAGGTCACAGTTTTAAAAATAAAATCAGTGGGGATCACTGAAGGTGGGGGGCACCCTCAAGTATTTAGAAAACCTGGGTCCCATTTTTCAAAATATTTTTTTCTCTAGAGCAAAAAAATCTAAACAGCCTGCAGGCCAAATACCAGGATAATTCCACTAGGAACAGTCCAATTTCAAAAAGTCCAACCAAAGGTTAAATAGCATAATTCTAATAGGAATAGTTCAGTTCCAAAAGAAATTGTACTAAAGGCCAGCACAGTTTTAATGAATAACCTGATTTCAAAAAAGTCAGGTTGAAATGTCAACTGAGTAGTCATGGACAAAAGAGGGCCTTGACTAGAAAAAGAACAAAGCCTTAAGTTGGAACCTGCATAGAGTGTAGACCACTTCAAAATGAAAAGAAAGTGGAAGCTCACATCTAGGAGAAGAACTTATTCTCAAACTCCGGGGTCAATAAATAATCAGTAATAGGCTCTGAGGGTATTAAACCTACTCAGTCATCAGATTCAGAGTTGTTGGAGATCTTCTCTGGATCCCCATATGAGCCATCAAATAATGTTAACCATTAAACAAATAGCCAGATATTTCTCCAGCAAATGGGTTTGAGAACAAAAGAGAATTGCAATTCAGAACATGTGGTCTAATGATGAATACTATTCAAGTCTAGGGGAACAAAGGAGAGGAACACACTTTTATGGACTTGGAGGAAGCTATTGTGGTAAATAGTGTCCATTTGAGGAAATTAAAAGTTTGAAGTACAAAGACTTTTCATTGGCTGAGTTATGGCAGTCTCTCATTGACTGAGCTAAAGTAGAAAAGTAGTGTCACTTCTTGTCAGAGATGTAAATTATATCTTTCTTTTGGGGTCAGTAATGTGCACTGAGAGACATGCATGAAAATTCTAACCTATCAACTCCATTTTAAATGAGGTTTCTGTTTATTTTCCCACAAATAATTACTGATATTTCAAGTAAAGCTCCCTTATGATGTGTCATGACTTTCTCCTATAGAATAAAACACCATTTTTATGACCCAGATGGCACCCATACCTACTTCTATTGCATCATTAACAATAGTTTAGAACCTTTGTATCCCTTGCAATAGCCAATCCTTTTTCAGAACTCACTATGTTCCAGGCATTGTTCTAGAGTGCTTTTCATGAATTTAGCTCATATAATCTTCATTATCCTATGAGGTAGGTACTTTTGTCATTCTCATTCTCTGCATGAGGAAAATGAGTTGCCAAGTAGTAATTTCACAAGGCTACACAGCTAATAGGTGATAATCCCAGATTTTGGACCCATTACATAGGTAAAGTGAAAAGCCATTTCTAGACAGAGGGGAAGAAGATCAGAAAGGATAGAAGACAGGGGCAAAGTGAATTACTGATGTGGGTCCCTATAAAAGATTTCCCACAGATTAACCATTCCTATGACCAAAGTCCCCAGAGAGGTGGGTTAATAGAGTCTTTTAAAATCCAAGCTAGGAGGTTGGAGGGCTTCTTTGTCCTGCAGCAATGGGCGGGCACAGCCATGGCTAATTTATAGGGGTTTGGGGTTCTGGTCCCAGCTCATCTTGGGCATGTGAAATTTGTCCTCAATGGCTGCAGGGGTGCAGTAGCCTAGCCTCTGTATTGCTCAGGAGGCCCCAGAGCCGGTGGTGGGCATCTTCAGACCACATCAAAACATCACCCAACCACTTCCACAGCGACACACTCAAGGGGCAAGCTCAGTGGGTACCACAGCCCTGCTGAAGTAAGCCCTGTTCTGTGGGGAGGGGCCCTGCATAGCTGATCATCCACAGTGGTCAGGGGTGGGAGCCCATTCTTACAGCAGATCAGCATGGGGATAAATCCCTACCATTGATGTGTTAACAGCAATCATGGCTCAATTACAACAGGATGGTCAATATAGCCCACATGAGGAGTTGTTGCACAATTGTAAAGGTCAACTTGCCCCAGCTCATTTGCAGCTCAGTAGGACTTCTAGAGATAAGAAATAGTCGTGCTCTGGCCAAAACTTATGAGTCTGTGAGAAATAGAGCAACAAACTTTGTGTGTCACCTTTTTGCGGTTTTTGTGAATAAAAGCTTGCTTCTGCATCCGGTTGGGGCTGTAGTGTCAGTCCTCACTTCGGTGGGGGCTGGCGCTGAGGCCAGCTGGCCAGCTCAGTAAATTCTCGCTTGCTGCTTAAGACCTAACTGGAGTTGGAGGCCCCAGCCAGATAAAATCCAGTGTCTTTCGCTGAATGTTCCACAACATTTGGACACGCTAGTGAGATACCCGGCAGGGGTGAGAGGGACCCCTTATCTAGGGCAGGAGGCTCTCCCCCCATCCACCATGGGGCAAGCAGCAAGGACTTATTGAAAAAATCCTTCAGGAGGTAAGGACTGGAGGTGCCTGGAGTGAGATTTCACAGTGGGGAGTCAAGTGGAGGGTTGGACACAGCACTACCTCCCAGCTCCAGCCGGTGACCACAAAGGTGGTCACGGCAACAGGCTAGTGTGACTTTCGGTTGCACAGGACTTGTCTGTCTGGTCTTTGTTGTCTTGGTGTTTGTTGTGAAAACATGACAGGGGTCATCTGCTTCTATGTGCTCCCCACTGCAATGTTTTCTTAAGAATTTTCAGGACTTCAAGAAGGGAGCTGGAGATTACGGATATGATGTTAATGCTTTTGATTTACAGTAGGTCTCTGTTGGGGACAGCATCTGCTCTGACTGAGGGAGGAAGAGAGCCGAAAACTGCTCTGATACGGGTGTGAGTTGGGGTAGCTGTAGTAAGATTCCCTAGATAGAATACTAGGCTCTCAGCTTGCTGAGATGGAGAAGCCCTAGGCTGGGGGCAGGGGGATGGTCAGAGAAATAAATCATGTTTGGCAGACCACCACCCCTCCTTCCCCACTTACGGGAAGAGGAGGTTGCCCAGTTGTCTACCCATAATTTGCTTGAGTCTTTACAGGCACTCCAGAACTATTCCACATCTGTCCGCCAGTTGGTGCAGGCAGTACATAAAGAGGACCAGAAGTAGTCACCTGTGGCTCATCCCAACTACATTCCAGGGGACCTGGTCTGAGTGAAGCACCATGACCCTGGTAGCCTCAAGCCCTGCTGGGATGGCCCGTTCCAGATGATCCTGAGCACCCCAACCACAATCAAGTTTTCCGGGAAGAGGCATTGGATACACCACCATCCTGCTACCTAGAAACTATTATGGGCAAATGCCTCCTCAATTTCATATCTTAGAGGAGGAAGCTGAATCAAGGATTTGATTCCAGTAAAGACCAGTAGGGAATGTAAAGGTCAACTTGCCCCAGCTCATTTGCAGCTCAGTAGGACTTACTACTACTGCTAGAGATAAGGAAGTAGTCATGATCTAGTCAAAACGTATGAGTTTGTGAGAAATAGAGCAACAAACTTTGTGCGTCTCCTTTTTGTGGTTTTTTCAAATAAAAGCTTGCTTCTGCATTTGATCGCGGCTGTAGTGTCAGTCCTCACTTCGGTGGGGGCTGGCACTGAAGACCAGCTGGCCAACTCAATAAATCCTCGCTTGCTGCTTAAGACCTAATTGGAGTCAGTGGTCTTATTCTCATGAATGTTGCTCCACAACAAACTGAAGTGCCTAGCTTGGGTGATCAATGAGGCTGTGCCACTGGATCCTACAGGACATTACTAAAATAGGCCACTATACCAAGCATGGGAATCATAGCTCTGCCTAATACATAGAAACAAACACTGAAAGGCTGCCAAAATGAGGAGGCAAAGGGACATGTTTGAAATGAAAGAACAGAATAAAACTCCAGAAAAAGAAGTAACCAAAACAGAGATAAGCAATCTGTCAGAAGCAGAGTTCAAAACATTGGTTATAAGGATGCTCAGGGAACTTAGTGAGGACTTCAACATCATAAAAAGAAAAGAATCAATCAGAAATGAAAGATGTATTCACTGAAATAAATAATAATTTACAGGGAATCAATGGTAGAGTAAGGCCAAGAATCAAATCAGCAATTTGGAATATAAGGAAGCAAAAAATACCCAATCAGAAGAGCAAAAAGAAAAAAAAAATTAAAAATGAGGATGGTGTAAGGAGCCTCTGGAAAAACTTCAAGTGTACCAACATTTGCATCATGTGGGTGCCAGAAGTAAAAGAGAGAGCAAGAAATTGAAAACCTGTTTGAAAAAAAATAATAACAGAAAACTTCCTTAACTTGGTAGAGGAAATAGACATAAAAGTCCAGAAAGTGCGGAGAGTCCCAAAAAGAAGAAATCAAAGAAGCCTACACAAAGACACATTATAATTAAAATACAAAAGGTTAAATACAAAGATAAAATCTTAAAAGCAGCTAGAGAATATCAGTTAGTTACCTACAAGGGAGCACCCATAGGACTGTCAGTTAATTTCTCAACAGAAACTTTGCAGGTCAGAAGAGAGTGACAACAAATATTCAAAGTTATGAAAAGCAAGGACCTACAACCAACATTACTCTACCCAGCAAAGGTATCATTGAGAATGGAAGGACATAAACAGCTTCCCAGACAAAGGAAAACTAAAGGAGTTCCTCACCAAAAAAATTAGTATTATATGAAACTACGGGCCTGGTGCATGAAATTCATGCACATTAAAAGGGAATTAATTAGAGGAAATATTTTAATATTGCTATTTGCCCTTTCTCTATAATAAAAGTGTGAGAGATAAAACGAAATGAGTACAATGTACATGAAAATAATACATAATTTTATTAATAAACAAACAGTAATAAAATGATATAACAACAAACTCATGATATAAAAACAACATTGATGCAAATAATGAGTGATAAAGTGATTAAACTTATTCTAATATCTCCCTATACACCACATTAAGAGTGAAAACACTTTCAGAGTGCTTGACTAATTTCCCTTAGGGTAAAGTATTTACAACTTTAACATCACATGCTCTTCAAACTTGAGAGAAAGCAGCATATAACTGACCATGTGCAAAAACGGGTTCAGGTAGGAATATTCCTACTCTGTCTAGAGTTTGTCCTTCTGATTTATTAATAGTCATCGCAAATGCTGGCATCACAGGAAACTGTTGTCGAATTAATTTAAATGGGAGGCCAGTGTCAGATGGGGACAAATCAATTCTTGGAATCAGAACAACCTCTCACTCTGCAGATCCGGTTAATACTTCAGCTTTGATAATGTTAGGTTGTAATCTTTTGATAATAAATCTGGTACCATTACAGAGACCCCATTTACTATTAAGATTTCTCAGTAGCATGATGATTGCACCCACTTTCAATTTTAATTTATGACACGACATTCCTCAAATATGTGTGAAAATCTCCAACAAGTATATCCAAAATGTCTTCATTTAATTTTTGAACATGCTCATTTTTTTGGACAAAGAATTGCATGTTTAGATATATTTTTAATATTATCTATAAATATACTATTTCCAAATGTGGCTTCAACAATAGATCCATTACAAATCATTTCACAGGGAATTTCAGTAATATCCATTCCTAAATGAAAACTGCTATCAAGTTTGCCATCTCCAGGTTTTATTAACCATTCACTATAAGCAGAATCCTCTGATCTTATATTTGTTTTAAGAGACAACTTTCTGAAACATCCCCAAACATCACAGTACTTTAAACTTGTTTGTACTATGGCCGATCACATAGCATGCAGTACAATACTGAGACATTGTTGAAAATCCCCTCCGAGAAGGAGAACTTTCCCACCAAATGCAGCATTCAAATTCATAATTTCTCTTACTAATCTGTCTATGGCATTTATAGCATGACTGGATGCCATGGTGCATTCATCAATAATAAGAAGTTGGACCTTTTTAATGGTTTTAGCAACTTCTCTCTTTATATCGAGTCTAGAAATTGAAGTTTCATTTAATGGAATTGGTAATTTATGTTGTGAATGAAAGGTTCTTCCACCAAGAAGTAAATTTGCAGCAATTCCTGTAGATGCTGTGGGTAAAACAGTACCACCATGACCTCTAATATAATGTATTAAAACTTTATAAAGATATGTTTTTCGACTACCACCTGGACCATCCAAGTAAAAGCATTTGGGGTGTACAGTTTGATCTTCGATGGCTGATGTTATAGTCTGAAAGGCTGCCAACTGTTCATCGTTCAGAGAATTTATCAAAACCTCTGCCTGTTGTCGCTATATGATTCATCACATGCATTTGCATTCATTAATAAAGGACAGTCTGGAAGTTTGAAATGTGAACATTTCATTCCATGTAATGTGAATACCTCCTGAATTTCGTTAAGGGCGTATGTTTCACAGTTTGCCTCCCCGAGTGGTGTCTGGTGCTGCCTGCCCCACCTCCCCTGTCACTGATCTGGGGCCTGGACCCTGTAGGTGTCTGGCACTGCCTGCTTCACCTCCCTGGGTCCCAGATTGGAGGTCTGGACCCTGCAATGGTGCCTGGTGCTGCTCGCCCCTCGTCCCCCATCCCTGATTTGGGGCCAAAACCCCATGGGTGGCACTGCCTGCTCCACCTTCCCAGGTGGTGTCTGTCTCTGCCTGCCCCACCTCTCCTGTCCCTGGTCTGGGGCCGGGACCCCATGGGTGGCATCTGGAGCTGCCGACCACTCCTACCTGGGACACTGATCAGGGCCCAGACCCCACAGGCAGCATCTGCACTGCCTGCTCCGTTCCCTGGGTCTCAGATTGGAGGCCGGACCCCACTGGTGGTGTCTGGTGCTGCTCACCCCACCTCCCCATCCCCGATCTGGGGCCTGAACTCTGTGGGTGGTGTCTGGAACTGCCTGCCCTGCCTCCCCAGTCCCCAATGGGAGGCCTCGACCGGCAGTGGACTCTGTGGGAGGCATCTGGCCTGCCCACCATGTGTCTCCTGTCCCCTATCTGGGACCTGGACCCTGCAGTGGAGCATGGTGCTGCCTGCCCAGCCTCCCCCATCCCAGATCTGGGGGCCAACCCCAGGCAGCATCTGGTGCTTCCTGCCCCACCTTCCCAGACTCCAATGGGAGGCCTGGACCCTCAGTGGCTTCTGGCGTTGCCTGCCCTGCCCCCCACCACTCGCCGCTGCC
Source organism: Murina feae (assembly GCA_004026665.1). Taxonomy (NCBI): domain Eukaryota; kingdom Metazoa; phylum Chordata; class Mammalia; order Chiroptera; family Vespertilionidae; genus Murina; species Murina feae. The sequence continues at coordinate 4,021 of PVJC01031254.1, read as the reverse complement.
TTCCAATGCCCGTCCTGCCCCCGTTGCCACTGCTGATGTCCACCTCGTCCCTGTCCCTGCCCCTGATGTCACCCAGCCACACCTGCTGCTGCTTGCTCTGTGGCTGCCGACCTCCATCTTGGCTAGATTAATTTGAATACAGCCGTTATGATTGGCTGGTGGGCATGGCTTGGCTTGTGGGCATGGCTTAGGCATCCCAGAGAAACAGTCAATTTCCATATTATGCTTTTATTAGATTAGATGTTGAAGGGTCTTCTTGAAGAAGAAGAAGAAGAGGAATAATAATAAGAAGAAGAAATTTAAAAATATGAACAATAAAATGGCAATAAAACCATATCTATTGACAAAAGCAGGACATTAATAGTCTCATAGATGGAGATAACATTTTAATGGTTGCCAGATGGGAGAAAGGTTGGGCAACTGGGTGAAAAAGGTGAAGGGATTAAGAAGTACAAATTGGTTGTTACAGAATACTCATGGGGATATATATAGTACAGTATAAGGAATATAGTCAACAATCTAAACTAATAAAAGCGAAATAGTAAAATTAACCGTTTCTCCGAGACAGAGTAAGCCACGCCCACCAGCCAATCAGAGCGGCTGTATGCAAATTAGCCCAGCCAACATGGCGGCTGCCACTCATGGACCTGAGTAAACGTTTAGGCAGCATCCGTTGCAGCAGGAGCGAAAGCGATACTGTTTTCGGCCCTTGGCGGGCAGGCTCCGAAACATGTTTCAATAATGTAACAATCATAGAATCCTCAGGAGCTGAAGGGAATAGCAGCCTGGCCTGCATTACTAAGAGTAACAAAGTCTCATTATAGACACTGCACTGTGAGGTGAAGCAAAGGAGGTTTCGTTACCTCAGCCCACCTCAGCTTAAAGGAACAGAAACCTACGTCCAGCCAGCCTTGCTGGGACGTTGGGTCAATGGGAGCTGTAGGCAGCTTTAAAGCCCCTCACCCAGGCTGGTCAGGCACGCCAGCAGGTGGACATCCCCCGAGGGGTCCCAGACTGTGATAGGGCACAGGCCAGGCTGAGGGACCTCCCGAGTGCACAAAGCGGCTGCAGGGCGGGACAGCGCAGGACCCAGGACCTGTGATGGGAAAGATGCGGCAGGGTTGGAGGGCACCGGGAAGCAGGTAAGAGGCGGCAGGGGGGGGTCGGCGGCCTGCTTGGTGGCTGCCCAGGCCCTTTGTGGGGCACCGGGAAGCAGGAAAGCAAGGCTGCAGGGGCCGGAGTCCTGCTTGGCAACTATCCAGACCCCTTGGCGGCACCGGAAAGTGGGAAAGGAAGGCAGCAGGGGACGGGTGAGTGGGAAAGAGTTGGCGGCCTGCTTGGCGGCTTCCCAGGTCCCTTCCGGGGATCAGGGAGCAGGAAAAGGCTGGCCTGACCACGAGGTGGGGTTTTCCCTGCTTTCTGGTGGCTGGAGGAAGATGGGCAGTAGGCAAGCTTGGGAGGCAAGCCGCACCCAGCCCTGGCCACAGCTCAAAAAAGAGAACAACATGCAGGGGAGGGCAAGAGTCTGAGAGATCAACATAGAGGGGGTGCCTGCTCCAAGCCTCCACGGTGTGCCTGGGGCAGGCCCCCAGCAAGTAGACACATACAGGAGGACTGCTCTGAGCCTCAGATGTGGCTGGGGGCAGGTCCCCAGTGGCCACACACACACACACACACACACAAAAGGCGCCTGGCAGACTGGGGCCATCATAGGATATCCACTGAGGGGTCCCAGACTGTCAGAGGGCATAGGCCGGGCTGAGGGACTCCCTCCACCCCGAGTGCACAAATTTTTGTGCACCAGGCCCCTAGTACTGTAATAACTATGTACAATGTCAGATGGGTACTAACTACATTTATTGGGATGATCACTTAGCAAGCTATATAATGTCTAATCACTGGGTGTACACTAGTATAATATTGTATGTCAACTGTAAGTGAAAATTTAAAATGATTTAAATCTAATCTAATAAAAGAGTAATATGCAAATTGACCCTCACTCCATTACACATAAGCCATGCCCACCAGCCAGTGAGAGCAGCTGTATGCAAATTAACCCAGCCAAGATGGTGGCCAGCAGCCATGAAGCTAGAGCAAACAGGAGGCTTCTGTTGCACCAACGATGGAGGAAACTGCCTGCCTAGGCCAGCTGGGCCTCTTCTCAAGGCAATAATGTTTTAATTATAGAAGCCATGGAGCTGAAGCAAACAGGAGGCTTCATTGCCTGTCTAGGCCTCCACTCAAGGCAACAAAGTTTCAATTATAGAAGATAAATAAACCCCAGAAACCTGATTTCAGCCAGCCTCGCTGGGACATTGCATCAATGGGAGCTGTGGGCTGCCTGAAAATGGCCCTCAGCCCCTCACCCAGGCTGGTCACACTCCCATGGGTTGAGGGTCACCACTGGGGGGCTTGGCCAGCTTGCACATAGCCATCAGCCCTTCACCCAGGCTGGCCAGGCACGTCAGCAGGTGTACATCCCCCGAGGGGTCCCAGACTGTGAGAGGGCACATGGTTGGGCTGAGGGATCCCCTCCCCGCAGTGCACAAGTTTTTGTGCACCAGGCCTCTAGTTAAAAATAAACAAAAATTAAGTCAAAAAATAAATAAAATAAAATCCCAGTTAGTTTTAGAAGGACAAGAAAACAAAAAAGACTGGTAACTCTTATTTCCAAATTCTAGTCAGAGAACTCTCATAGCCTCTCATTGCACCACAAATGGAGTTGGAATTCTTAATGTTGGATCTAGGATGATGGGACTGAGGAAAGCCTTATAGAGCCCTACATCTCTATTACAATGAGTGAGAGAGCATTCAAAATTTCCTCATGCCCCCAGTGGAAATACAGAAATACCAACCAACCAGAACAGTCAAATCTAGCGTTAGTTATAATAAGAAGCCAGCCATCATTCCTTGCATTTTTTTTTCAGAGATTCAAAGGCAAAGGAGTGGTAAATTTTATAGTGGGGAAAAAAGTGAAGTCTTCAAGTATACCCTAATATGGAAGCTGTTGGCATGAGGAAGCTGAAGATATCTTAACTAATAAAAGTGTAATATTGAAATTGACCATTTCTTCGGGATGCCCAACAGCCAATCAGAGTGACTGTATGCAAATTAACCCAGCCAACATGGCGGCCGCCACTCATGGAGTAAACGGAAGCTTCCATTGCAGCAGGAGTGAAAGTGAAACTGTCTGCGCGCTGGCTCGCTTATCCTTGCCTCAAAGCAAAACACATTTGCAACATGTTTGCAACAATGTATAAATCATAGACTCCTCGGGAGCTGAAGGAAACAGCAGGCCTGACCTGAGTCTAAGAGTAACATTGTGTCATTATAGACACCCCACAAGGTGAAGCAGAGGGGAGGCTTCTTAGGCCTCACCTTAAAGGAACAGCATCAATTATAGAAGATAAACCCCAAAAACTTGCGTCCAGCCAGCCTTGCTGGGACATTGGGTCAATGGGAGCTGTGGGCAGCCTTAAAGCCCCTCAACCAGGCTGGTCAGGCAAGCCAGCAGGTGGACATCCCCAGAGGGGTCCCAGACTATGAGAGAGCACAGGCTGGGCTGAGGGACCTGCCGAGTGCACAGAGCGGTTGCAGGGTGGAACAACGCAGGACCCAGGACCAGCGAGTGGGAAAGAGGCGGCAGGGTTGGCGGCCTGCTTGGCGACTCCCCAGGCCCTTTGGGGAGCACTGGGGGGTGGGAAAGCAAGCTCTTGGGGGCTGGGGGCCTGCTTGGCAGCTTCCCAGGTCCCTTCCGGGGATCAGGGAGCAGGAAAAGGCTGGCCTGACCACGAGGCGGGGTTTTCCCTGCTTTCTGGTAGCTGGAGGAAGATGGGCAGTAGGCAAGCTTGGGAGGCAGGCAGCACCCAGCCCTGCCCACAGCTCAAAAAAGAGAACAACATGCAGGGGAGGGCAAGAGTCTGAGAGATCAACATAGAGGGGATGACTGCTCCAAGCCTGGGGGCAGGCCCCCAGCAGGTAGACACACACAGGAGGACTGCTCTGAGCCTCAGATGCAGCT
>PVJC01031253.1:6499-20796 GCA_004026665.1 Murina feae | reverse complement strand
AAGGTGGGAAGGAAGGAAAAGGGGAGGGTGGACAGGGGTAAAGATAAAGGAAAGAAGGAATGTGGGAAGGGAAGGAGGGTAGTAGAAAAATGGGAAGAATGATGATGGAACAGAAGTAGGAAATAAGGAGGAAAGAAAAGTTTATAAATGATGAGTCAGTAGGAAAAGTGTTACATAAAGGAGAAAAATTGTGTGAGAGGAAGAAGCCTACAAGGAAGTCAAATACAATTGTGTGTGAAGGAGATAAGATTAAAAAAGAAAGTTAATAGGGGTGACCAGGCCGGTAGAGGAGGGCAGTTAGGGGGATCAGGCAGGCAGGCAGGCAGGCAGAGTGGTTAGGGCAGGCAGGCAGGTTAGCGGTTAAGAACCAGAGGTCCTGGATTGTGAGAGTCCCCAAGAACTCCATATTGGAGAGGGTGCAGGTCGGGCTGAAGGACCATCCCCCTCATCCCCCACCCCTGTGCACGAATTTCGTGCACCGGGCCCCTAGTAATATATAGTTTTAATATTAACCATATCACTCTATTATCTCCATGTACATGAATGGCTATGTTACAAAGGATAGTTATTAAAATAGATATCCAGAGATAAAACATTAAAACAAAAATTTTAGTAAAACCTAGCTTCAACATAATTAGAATTCATATACTTTAGAAACCAAGTTGCTTAAAAAATAGTTTAAATTTAAATTGTATCATATATTATTTAGAATCTTTTAGCCAACTTTTCAATTAAACTATTATATTTCCATAACATCTGTAATGCTATTTAAGTCCTTTTTTATTGAATTTACTAGAGGCCCGGTGCACAAAAATTTGTGCACTCGCAGGGGCGGGGGGGGGGGGTCCCTCAGCCAGGCCTGTGCCCTCTCTCAATCTGGGACACCTGGGGAGATGTCCACCTGCTGGCTTAGGCCCGCTCACCAGGGGATCGGGCCTAAACTGGCAGTCAGACATCCCTCTGGCAGCCTGGGAGTCCTTGGGGGATATCCACTTGCCAGCGGGGAGCAGGCCTAAGCTGCAGTCAGACATCCTTAATGCTGCTGAGGAGGCAGGAGAGGCTTTCACCACCACTGCTGTACTGGCAGCCATCAGCCTGGCTTATGGCTGAGCAGAGCTCCCCCTGTGGCACTGACCACCAGGAGCAGCTCTTGCATTGAATGTTTGCTCCCTGGTGGTCAGTGTGTCATAGTGACCAGTCATTCCCAGTGGTTCTGCTATTAGGGTCAATTTGCATATTACCCTTTTATTATATAGGATTGGGGATGACATTAGTTAATAAAAGTTACACAGGTTTCAAGTATACAATCCTATGATACATCATCTTTATATTATACTAGAGGCCAGGCACACAAAAATTTGTGCTTTCAGGGCAGGGGTCCCTCAACCCAGCCTGTGCCCTCTCACAGTCTGGGAACCCTCAGGGATGTCCAACCACTCCTCAGGGATCAGGTCTAAGCTGGCAGTCATTCATTCCTCTGGCAGCCCAGGAGCCCTCAGGGGATGTCCACTTGCCAGCAGGAAGCAGGCCTAGGCTGCAGTCAGACATCCTTAGTGCTGCTGAGGAGGTGGGAGAGGCTGCCACCACCTGGGTGAGAGGCAGATGGCTGTTTGCAGGTTGGCTACAGCCCCTTCAGGGTGGGGGCCCCCGCTAGGGTACCTGCCCAGCTTGGGTGAGAGGCTGATGGTGTTTACAAGCTGGCCGCAGTCCCTTCATTGTGGAGGTCCCTATTAGGGTGTCTGGCCAGCCTGGGTGAGGGGCTGAGGGCTGTTGCAGGCTGACCGTGGCCCGCAGCAATCCAAGCTCCCAGCAAGACTGGCTGGAAGTAGGTATCTGGGATTTATCTTCTATAATTGAAACTTTGTTGCCTTGAGAGGAGGCCACAGCTGGACATGGTAGTGGGAAACTTGGCTTCCTCCATCGCCAGGGCAACCAAGCCTCCTGCTTGCTCAAGCTCCATGGCTGGCAGCAGCCATCTTGGTTGGCTTAATTTGCATATAGTCCCTCTGATTGGCTGGTGGGCTTGGCTTGGGGTGTAGCAGAGTAACACCAATTTGCATGTTTGTCTTTTATTAGTGTAGATTGTGTGCTCACCACACAAAATCAAGTCTCCCTCCATCACCATTTATCCCCCATTTACTAGTACCCTCTTCTACCGCCCCCACTCTCCCTCTATGTGGCAATCACCATACTGTTGTCTGTGTATATCTTTTATTTTATTTTTTGCTTAATACCTTCACCTTTTCACCCAGACCCCAAGCAAACCCAATTAAACATCTATTAAATTTTACATGAATAGTTTATAGATTTTCAGTTAAGTAACATGATTTTATTTGTACTCTATTTTTTCTGATTATAAACTGATAGAAAATTAAAAAAAGCACAGTGGTGGAAATAGGAACTACTTTATAATCCTTCCATTTAAAATCAACTTCTTTTAGCATGTGCAAAAATCCTCATTTTCTTCTAAACATAAACTTATATATTAAAATCTCAGAATTTTTATCATACTATGACTTTATAAATGATCCTTTTAACTTTTCATTTAAAAGTGAAATAATTCAATTACTCCTTGAATAACTGAAATACATTATTTAGGCCCATAAGTTGTAGTTCCATGAAAATAAGTGCCTAATATGCAAGGCAGAATAGGAATAATTGTCATTTTGAGTTTGAAGAAAGAAACCACTGTGGACTAGAATAGAATGAGAGAGGACTCATGAAGATTGAATATGATTTGCTTCTTATAGTAAGATTTGGAAAAATGAAGAGGGAAGAAAAGTCCCAATTGGTAGAAAATAAATTACCTCGAGAACATGTCATATTTTCGGAATAGGGTTTTCAACTAACTTAGACATAAATTTAGAAATAAATATTGGGGTTATATTATGGACAACTTTGTGGAGGCAATAAGTACCAGATTAAAGGAGTTTTGATATTTATTTTGAGAACATCACTTCTTGCATATCCTTCTCAAATAGAAAATTCCATTTACTATCTAAACTTCTTCAATTCCCGTTCACTTCTCAAAACATTGTAGTCTTGTCTCTACCCACATCTGCTCATTGTCTTGTAATATAATACAAATATAATCTTTGCATATAAAATATTATGAAAAATATTTGAAACAACTAATTAAGGATCATAATAAAAGATGGAAATCAAGTTTAAAGTAGAGAAATCAGCCAGGAGAAAGCTACAATCAAAATAAGAGATAAGGGCCAAGATTAGAATTGTAGAGGGGAAAACTGAAAATTGGGCCTGATGAATGAGATAATGAGATCAAAGTTAATAACATTTCTAAAATGATTCCAAAATTTAAGGCAATTAAATGGAGTTTGAACTAAGAAAATTAGTAGCACAAGTTTTGTAAAGAATTGGAATTTGGGATGATGAATAAATCTGTATGTATTTTCCATGTAAAGTCGGAGACAGTTTCTTTTATCTGTGACAAAAATACAGGTGAAAATATGGATGCATGGATTTAATGTTTTGAAATTAATATGGCATGTATGAAAGGGTTTCATTATAAATAAGAATTTAGCACAGTTTTACATATGATGGCAATATATTTGAGAGTGACTATATTAAAGTCAATAGTACAATATGAGTTTATATTGCTTTACTGTATAGGGTAGTGGAAAGAAACCAACTATGATTGATTAATTAGTGAGCAAGAAGTTCTTCAACTGTTATACAATTTCTCCAAAATAATTTGTTGTTGGTCATTGACTCTTTTATGACTATAAAATAACACAAATTAATTGTAGAAATTTTGAAAAATACAGATGAATACATAAATATATTGAAAATAAAAATTATCTATGATCCCACCAACTCAATATTAATACACTAGGGGCCCAGTGCACAAAAATTTGTGCACTCGGCGGGGGGGAGAGGGTCCCACAGCCCGGCCTGTGACATCTCACAGTCTGGGACTCCTCAGGGATGTCCACCTGCTGGCATGCCTGGCCAGCCTGGATGAGGGGCTGATGGCTGTTTGCAGCCTGATCAAGCCCACCAGTGGGGACCCTCACCCCATTGGGGTGTGGCCAGCCTGGGTGAGGGACTGAGGGCTGTTTTTAGGCTGCCCACAGTCCCTTCAGGGTTTGGGTCCCTATTGGGGTGCCTGGCCAGCCTGGGTGAGGGGCTCAGGGCCATTTTCAGGTTGCCCACAACTCCCCTTGACCCAATGTCCCAGGGAGGCTGGCTGGAATCAGATTTCTGGGGTTTATTTATGTTCTATAATTGAAACGTTGTTGCCTTGAGCAGAGGCCCAGCCGGCCTAGGCAGGCATTTGCAATGGAAGCCTCCTGTTTGCTCAAGCTCCGTGGCTGCCTCCCTCCATCTTGCCTGGGTTAATTTGCATACAGCTGCTCTGATTGGCTGGAGGCATGACTTGGCTGGGGGGGCGTGGCTTAGGTGTCTCAGAGTGATGGTTAATTTGGTTAATTTGTCTATTACTCTTTCATTAGATTAGATTTTATTTTAGTGCATATTTTTCCAATATTTCTTTCTATGTATATACTATGGTGATTCTTCTGTTTTTGTGTAATAGGAATTATTACTTTCTTATTTAGTTAAATTTTCATCTAAAACAAAAAAATTTTATGGCTGTATTGTAGATATTTCCTAATATGTTTAGTTGTCTAATATTGTTGGATGGTTCATTTTTATGCTGTAACAAACAAGGCTTTAATGAATCTTATTGAACATAAATCTCACTGTGCACTGTCCCAACAGCCAATGCATGGTTAACAGAGAAACACTGGAAGAGAAAACATTAAAGTTAGTAAAAATCTTAGATCACTATATGTTTACAATTGTTTTGGGCATTTTATTAAAAACACTAATATGGGGAAATAATAATCATTGAAAAGGTCGGTCAGATGAAGAGCTTCACAGGTAAGAAAAAGCTAAAGGAGTTGATCACCATCAAACCAGTATTATATGAAATGCTGAAGAGTATTCTTTTTTTGTTGTTGTTCAAATTTTTTAAATTATTATTACATAAAGTTGTACAAAGATTAGTACATATATCTCTTTTTCCCCCTGCCCTTCCTCCAGCCTCCCCTACCCCCCAGGGTTTTGTGTAAATTGGTTATGCTTAAATGCATGCACCAAAGTCCCTTGGCTGATCTGTTACCCTCCACAATGTCCCTGTCCTTGTTGCTGTAATTTGACAGTCTGTTTGATGCTGCTCTGCCTCGGTATCTATTTTTGTTCACCAGTTTATAATGGTTATTATTATCCATAAATGAGTGAGGACATGTGGTATTTTTCTTTCATTGACTGGCTTATTTCACTTAGCATTAAGTTCTCCAGTTCCATCCATGCTGCTGCAAATGGTAAGAATTCCTTCCTTTTTACAGCAGCATAGTATTCCATTGTGTAGATGTACCACCGTTTTCTAATCCATTCATCTGCTGATGGGCACTTAGGCTGTTTCTAAATTTTACCTATGGTAAATTGTGCTGCTATGAACATAGGGATGCATATGTCCTTTCTGACTGGTGTTTCTGGTTTCTTGGGATATATTCCTAGAAGTGGGATCACAGGGTCAAATGGGAGTTCCATTTTTAATTTTTTGAGGAAACTCCATACTGTTCTCCACAGTGACTGCACCAGTCTGCATTCCCACCAGCAGTGCACGAGTGTTCCTTTTACTCCTCATCCTCTCCAGCACTTGTCATTTGTTGATTTGTTGATGATAGCCATTCTTACAGGTGTGAGATGGTACCTCATTGTTTTTTTGATTTGCATCTCTCGGATGATTAGTGACTTTGAGCATGTTTTCATATGTCTCTTGGCTTTCTGAATATCCTCTTTTGAAAAGTGTCTATTTAGGTCCTTTGCCCATTTTTAGATTGGATTGTTTGTCTTCTTTTTGTTAACTTGTATGAGTTCCCTATAAATGTTGGAGATTAAACCTTTATCAGTGATAACATTGGCAAATATGTTCTCCCATGTAGTGGGTTTTCTAGTTGTTTTGTTGATTTTTTTTTTTTCTGTGCAGAGGCTTTTTATTTTGATAAAAATCCCATTTGTTTATTTTCTCTTTAGTTTCCAATGCCCTAGGGGCTGTATCGGTAAAGAAACCGCTTTGGCGTATGTCTGAGATTTTGTTGCCTTTGTATTCCTCTAATATTTTTATGGTTTCCCGTTTTACGTTTAAGTTCTTTATCCATTTCAAGTTTATTTTTGTGTATGGTGTAATTTGGTGGTCTAGTTTCATTTTTTTGCATATATCTGTCCAATTTTCCCAGCACCATTTATTGAAGAGACTGTCTTGATTCCATTGTATGTTCTTGCCTTCTTTGTAAAATATTAATTGAGCATATTGGTTCGGGTTGATTTCTGGGTTCTCTATTCTATTCCATTGATATATATGTCTATTCTTGTGCCAGTACCAGGGACATTTGAGAACAGTGGCTTTATAATACAGCTTGATATCTGGTATTGAGATCTCTCCTACTTTGTTCTTCTTTCTCAAGATAGCTGCAGCTATTCGGAGTCTTTTTTTATTCCAGATGAATTTTTAAAGAGTTCGTTCTAGGTCTGTAAAAGATGCCATTGGTATTTTAATGGGGATTTCATTGAATTTACAGATTGCTTTGGGTAGTATTGACATCTTAATGATATTGATTCTACCAATCCATGAACATGGTATGTTCTTCCATCTGTTTATGTCTTCCTCTATCTCTTTTTTTAATGTCCTGTAGTTTTCTGAGTACAGATCTTTTACCTCCTTAGTTAAGTTTATTCCTAGGTATCTTAGTTTTTTTTGGTGTGATGGTAAATGGGATTGTTTTTTTTAGTCTCTCTTTCTGTACATACACTATTGATGTACAAAAATGCCATAGATTTCTTGGTGTTAATTTTGTATCCTGCTACATTGCAGAATTCATTTATTAAGTCTAATAGTTTTTTGATGGAGTCGTTAGGGTTTTTTATGTACAAAATCATGTCATCTGCGAATAAGGACAGTTTTACTTCTTCTTTTCCAATTTGGATGCCTTTTATATCTTCTTATCTAATCACAATGGCTAATACTTCCATTACTATGTCAAACAGGAGTGGTGAGAGTGGGCAACCCTATCTTGTTCCTGTTCTAAGGTGAAATGGTTTTAATTTTTGCACATTGATGTTAGCTGTGGGTCTGTCATAAATAGCTTTTATTATGTTGAGGTAAGATCCTTCTATTCCTACCTTGCAAAAATGGGTTCTGCATTTTGTCAAATGCTTATTCTGCATCAATTGATATGATTAAGTGATTTTTATCTTTTAATTTCTTTATGTGATGTATCACATTTATTGATTTGCGGATATTGTCCCATCCTTGTATCCCTGGGATAAATCCTACTTGGTCGTGGTGTATGATCTTTCTGATGTACTGTTGGATCCGAGTTGCTAGGATTTTGTTCAGGATTTTGGCATCTATGTTCATGAGGGATATCGACCTATAATTCTCTTTTATTGTGTTGTCTTTGTCTGGTTTTGGTATTAGGATAATGCTGGCTTCATAGAATGAGTCTGGAAGTGTTCCTTACTCTTGAATTTTTTTTAATAGTCTGAGGAGAATAGGTTTTAGATCTTCCTTAAATGTTTGGTAAAACTCCCCTGTGAAGCCATCTGGCCCTGGGCTTTTGTTTGCTGGGAGCTTTTTTATTACTGCTTCAATTTCTTCCATAGTGATTGGCCTATTGAGATATTTAGATTCTTCCTGATTGAGTTTTGGAATGTTGTACTTTTCTAGAAATATGTCCATTTCCTCCAGGTTGTCCAGTTTGTTGGAATAGAGTTGTTCATAGTATTCTTTTAGGATCCTCTGTATTTCTGTAGGGTCTGTTGTTATTTCTCCTATTCCATTTCAGATTTTGTTTATTAGGATCCTCTCTCTTTGCTTCTTGGTGAGCCTGGCTAGAGGTTCATCAATCTTGTTTATCCTTTCAAAGAACTAGCTCTTGGTTTCATGGATCTTTTGTATTATCTTTTTGATCTCCATGTCATTTATCTCCGCTCTGATCTTTATAATTTCCTTCCTTCTGCTTACACTGGCCTTTTCTTGTTACTCTCTTTCTAAATCTTCGAGTTGCAGGGTTAGATAATTTATTATAATTGTTTCTTGTTTTCTTCAGTAGGTTTGTAGAGCTATGAACTTCCCTCTCAAGACTGCTTTCACTGTGTCCCATAGATTTTGGATTGTTGTGTTTTCATTGTTGTTTGTTGCCATGATGTTTTTTATTTCTTCTTTGATCTCTGTGGTAACCGGTCATTGTTTAAAATCATGCTGTTTAGTCTCCATGTGTTTGATTTTTTAGGATTGTTTTTATTGTAGTTGATTTCCAGTTTTATGCCATTGTGATCTGAGAAGATGCTTGATAAGATTTCTATCTTCTTGAATTTGAAGAGACTTTGCCTGTGCCCCAATATATGGTCTGTCTTTGAGAAGGACCCATGTGCACTTGAGAAGAATGTATATTCTGTGGCTTTGGGGTTAAGTGTTCTGAAGATGTCTATTAGGTCCATGTGCTCTAGTGAGTCATTTAGGATTGATGTTTCTTTGCTGATTTTTTGTTTAGAGGATTTGTCCAATGGTGATAGTGGGGTATTAAAGTCCCCCACTATGATTGTTTTGCTGTCCATCTCTCCCTTGATATCCTCCAGAAGTTTTTTTTATGTATTTGGGTGCTCCTATATTGGGTGCGTATATGTTTACTAGAGTTATTTCTTCTTGTTGAATGGCTCCCTTCAGTATTATGAAGTGGCCTTCCTTATCTCTTTTTATGTCCTTCACTTTGAAGACTAATTTGTCAGATATAAGTATTGCTACCCCAAATTTTTTTCATTTCCTTTGGCCTATAAGACATTTTCCCATCCTTTAACCATCAGTCTGTGTGCATCTTTTTTTTTGAGCTGGGTTTCTTGTAAACAGCAGATATGTGGGTCATGTGTTCTTATCCACTCAGTTACCCTATGTCTTTTGATTGGAGCATTTAATCCTTTTACATTTAAAGTTATTATTGATTAATACTTCTTTGTTGCCATTTTTATTCTTTACCCCTGTATTCCTTCTTCATTTCCTATATTTAATTTTTTCATGTAGGCCCTTTAACATTTCTTGCATTGCTGGTTTGGTAGTAACAAACTCCCTTAGTCCTTTTTTGTCCATGAAGCCCCTGATATCACCCTCAATTTTGATTGATAGCCTTGCTGGGTACAGTATTCTTGGATTCAGACCCTTCCTTTGCATGAGTTTGTATATTTCATTCCATTCCCTTCTTGCCTGATGTGTTTCTGTTGAGAAATAATTTGCTAGTCTGATTGGAGAACCTTTGTAGGTAATTTTATGTCTCTCTCTGGCTGCTTTTAAGATTCTTTCTTTGTCATTGGTGTTTGCCAATTTAATTATAATGTGCCTTGGCATTGGTCTTTTGGGGTTCATTTTGTTTGGGCCTCTGTAAGCTTCTTGGATTTGTGTGAGATTTTCCTTCCTTATAACCAGGAAGTTTTCTGTTATTATTTCTTCCAATAAGCTTTCTATTCCTTGCTTAGTTTCCACTCCTTCTGGCACCCCTATTATACGGATATTGTTTCTTTTTGTGTTGTCCCAAAGTTCTCTTAGGCTCTCCTCCTGTTTTTTAATTCTTTTTTTCTAGGCGCTGCTCTTCTTGGATATTTTTTTCTACCTTGTCTTCTAGCTCACTGATGTGTTCCTCTGCTTCTTCTAGTCTACTATTGATGCTTTCTATTGAGTTCATTATAGCACTGATTTCATTTTTCATTTCTTCTTGGTTCTTCTTCATTTCCTCTTGGTTCTTACACATATTGTCGAATTTATCTTCCATTCTTTTCATCCACCTTATGATCATTTCCCTGAATTCTTTCTCTGACAAGTTGCTTGCCTCCATTTCATTTACTTCCCTTTCTGGTGATGCCTGTTTTTCTTTCATATGCAGGCTATTCGTTTGCCTCCCCATGATCTGTCTTCTCTGGGTATCTGGTTATATAGTTTTTTTCTCTCCTGTGTTGGTTTAAAGGCACAAAATACAACACAGCAAGGCACAATGCACAAGGATCAGAACCCAAATGTATGCACAATATTTATAACCTCACTAAAGGTTACCACCATAGAAAAGCAAGTTGGGGGAGGCGGGGGGAAGGGCAGGCAGAAAAAGAGATATATGTACTAATCTTTGTAAAGCTTTATATAATAATAATTTAAAAAAAGAAAAGCAAGTTAGGGGATAAAAAAGAAAGAAAAAGAAGAAAAGAATGGAAAAAGGGAGTGCAAAAACAAATTTGGAAAAAGGAAGGCAGAGAAAAGAAGAAGAAAAAAGTAAGAGTGATAAAAAAGAATGAAGTAGAAGGCGGAAGAGATTGTATGGGGAGAATACTCAAATAGAACAGCCACTAGTAGCAACAAATGCCATCTACAAAGACCTAGAGATGAATGGAATTCATCAACTAATTAATCAATTAACAATTAATATCTAACAAGGTAAGGAGAAACAGAATAAAAAAAGAATAACCAAAATACAACCAAAAAACAAAAAGGCAAAGCGAGACAGTCTCACCAACAATTATAAAAAACCCCAGTATATTCAACAATTAAGGAAACAGCAGCAGAACAACAGAGAGAGAAAAAAAAATTTTTTGGATAATGAAGAAAGAAAGGAGTAAGGTATCAGTGGGCTTGGAGGAGGGGGTTGGAAATTAGATATCTTAGTAGGGTGAAATTGTAACAGGGGGGTAAAAAGAGGGAATAGGGAGAATCTAAAGCATGAGTAAGATAAGAGAAAAAGGACAACAACAGGGGAAAAGTGAGGAAGGGAGTGTTGGCATAAAGGTAAAGCTGAGATAGAGTAAAATGATGCTATAGGAAATCTGAAAATAAAATGAAGGACACTAATTTCAAAATAAAATAAAGATAAAATAAAATGACTGTTAGAAAAATAAAAAATGGTAGTAATAATATTGATTAAAAATAAAGATACAATAATTAAAAAGGTAAAATCAAGTGAGGAAAAAAGACAAAAATTGTTTCTTAAATGAAAAAAAGAAAAAGAAAAAAGAAAAAAAAATGAAGAAAAAAAAGAAAAAATTTAAAAACGATAGAAAAATGTGCAGTAGTGAGGGTCATTCACTTCTTCTGCTCTTCTGATTGGTATGCCTTTGTCTTGTCAACTATTCAGGAGAGTATTGAAGTTTCCTGTGATTCACTGCTCCTCTGTGTGGTAAACCAGTCCTGATTTAAAAGCCGGCAGTATTTCTGCCTTTGTGTTTACAGAAGACTTCGTTTGTGAATCAGCCTCTGGGTGGCAGTGTTTCTGGAGTGATCTCTGCGGCTACAAGACCTCTCTAGCTGCCATTTAGGTTTTGATTTCCCCTATCATACTTAATACAAGTTTGGCGGAATGGACTGCCCCAGAACTGGTTTCCGAATCCGTCACTCCCTGCTCTGCTTCTGAAGACACACAAATAGGGTTTTCCCCTGCAGTCTCTTTGAGCGACCCCAATTGGGTGTGCCTATGTGTTAGGTTTAATAATCCCATGTCTGCATTTAACAATGAGAGGGAAAAAGGAACCCCTCAGGGGAGTTGCGCAGGCTCCCTTCCCCCTCTACCTCTGCGTGCAACTCTCCCAATGTCTTCTCTGCGACCCAAAACCGAAGCTGTCTTTTCATGTCCAGATCAGTTATGGGGTGGGTTTTTTTGGGTTCCCTTCTGCTAGCAGCCTTTGGGACCCCTTCCCACACTCGGGTCGCGCTGGTGCCAACAGTGTTGGACTTTGTGGAGCGCACGCTGGCCCTGAGGGGAGGGGTGCAGACTCCACTGAGCAGAGGCTTCTCCTGCACGCGTTCAACTCTCCCACCTGGAATACAAACCACGCTTTTAACAAGCGAAATCTGACCTTTCTGTGAGGAGGAGCAGGGCTCGTCTGGGTGCACGTATTCTTGGTTTGAGCTCCGGTGTTTCTGGGTTCCTGGCTGGTCCCTGGGTGTCCTGTTTGCAGTATATTCATTTCTGGTAACAGTCACCCAAGATGGTCCAGTCACCGCAGCAGAGTCGGCAGCTCCGGGAGAGATTTCAGCAGCAGTGGAGGCTCCAACAGTCCTCTGGAGTATAGCTGTGGCACACCCACAAATTTCCACGCTTGGTACATCCACACATTTTGCGTTTCTTCTCTCTCTCTCACACTGTCTTTCTGTCTGCCTTCTCATCGGCAACCATCTTTTTTTCCTATGAAGAGTATCCTTTAAGAAGAGGAAGAAGAAAAATGTAAACATAAAAATTATGAACAACAAAATGACAACAAATACATATCTATCAACAAGTGAATCTAAAATTCAAGTGAATAAAAAATCTGATGAACAGAATAAATTGGTGAACAGAATAGAATCAGGGACATAGAAAGGGAATGGACTGACAATTCTTGGGAGAAAAAGGGTGTGAGTGGTGTGAGAAGAGACTGTACAAAAATCATACACCTGTGGTCGAGGACAATGGGGCCAGGTAAGGGTAGGGGATGGGGTGGGAACTGGGTGGAGAAGAGCTATGAGGGAGGGGGGAGAGGAATAACTGTAATAATCTAAACAATAAAGATTTATTTAAAAAATTAAAGGGAAAATAAAGTACTACTGACATTTGTTATTAATAACAATCTACTGAGAAACTCCAAGAGAAAGTTGTGGTAGTATGTAAAGGAACAGCTTATAGAGGTAAACTTAGTAATGTGTATCAAAAGCCTATTACACTTCCAGAAATTTGTTGTTTGCATAAAATAAGAAAATATTTTTAAAGTGACTGAATTTTAAAACATTTTAATTGCATTCTATCAAGTGTTCTAATAGAAAACATATTATTACTGGACAATTTTGTTTGTTATATAATAGGTGCTATTTGTACATAAAGTATTTTTGTAGAGAAACACAGTTTACAAAATTTAAATCTATAGATTTTTTCTATTTATTTACATTTTTATGTCTAATTGGAAAATATGTATAATAAAGAGTTTCTTTTAGATAGGATAATATTTCCTTTTTTTGTGATTTTATCCCTTTGTATCAATATTATACAATTTTACTTAATAGTAAAAAATAACATATCAATTAATTTTTCTCAGGATCTGAAACTTTTATTCCTAAAAATGTATACTTAATTGTGCCTTGTTTTATGTGTCTAGCTGTGCAATTTCAGAAAAGAAGAAAAATTCTTCCTACTTTATAGTGCATTTTCTTTATAACATCTATATTAAACATAATTACAACTTATTAGTTCTTTTTTAAAAAAATATTTTTTTTATTGATTTCAGAGAGGAAGAGACAGGGAGAGATAGAAACATCAATGATGAGAGAGTATCATTGATTGGCTGCCTCCTGCACACCCCCTACTGGGGATCGAGCCCATAACCCGAGCATGTGCCCTTGACTGGAATTGAACCCAGGACCTTCCAATCCCGAGTCCAAACCAGCTAGGGCACAACTTATTAGTTCTTAATCATTATATATGTAACTAATCACTTATTTTTATATCTCAAAACTGAAGTTTCAGACATTCACATCTACAGTAATAAAAAAGAAACATGCAAATTGGTATCACTCTGCTACGCCCACCAGCCAATTAGGATGAGCATTCAAATTAACCCAACAAATATGGCGGTTAATTTGTATATGTAGCCATGGAGGGAAGATTGAAGACGACTGAAGATGGCGGCAGCCATGGAGCTGGAGTGAGCAGGAGGTTTGGGTTGCTTCTGGTGATGGAGGGAGCCAAGCTTCCTACCTGCCTTGGCTCCACTCAAGGACGAGTTGGAGGAAAAAAGGGAGGGGCTGGGAGCCTGGGTTGCCGGGGAAGTGGCCAGCCTGAAAATGACCCTCAACCCCTTACCTAGGCTGGCCAAGCACCCCAGCAGGGACCCTCCCCCCATGGGGACATGGCTGGCCTGCAAACCACCATAGGACCCTTGCCCAAGCCACCCCATATCCCAAGGGAACTCCAATCCTGATCCAGGACACCCTTTAGGGCAAACCAGCTG
Organism: Murina feae; assembly: GCA_004026665.1. NCBI lineage: Eukaryota > Metazoa > Chordata > Mammalia > Chiroptera > Vespertilionidae > Murina > Murina feae. The sequence goes on along the minus strand of PVJC01031253.1, from coordinate 6,759 downwards.
TCCCCCACCTGTGCAACAGGCCTCTATAATAATAAAAGGGTAATATGTTAATTAGACTAGGAGACCTTCCTGGGACCTTCTGGACATTCTTCTGGACAAAGCCATGGTGGCAAAGCCAATGTAAAGGCAGTTAGAGGCCAAGAGGGGAGGGAAGTTGTGGTTGATCAGGCCAGGATGAGAGGGCAATTGTGGGTGATCAGGCTGGTGGGGGGGGCGTTGAAGGTGATCAGGCCGGCATGGGTGTGGGGGGGCAGTTCAGG
>PVJC01031252.1:0-20720 GCA_004026665.1 Murina feae | reverse complement strand
CAGTGGGGGCAATCAGGCCAGCAAGAGGGGACAATCGAGGGCGAGCAGGCTGGCAGGCAGAGTGGTTAGGGCTGATCAGGCAGGTGAGCGGTTAGGAGCCAGCAGTCCCGGGTTGCAAGAGGGAGATCTGACTGCCAGAAGTCAGACATCCCCCTAAGGGGTCCCAGATTGGAGAGGATGTAGGCCCAGCTGAGGGACTCCCCCACCCTGGTGCATAAATTTTGTGCACCTGGCTACTAATAGAAATATATAGCTTTGATAATTTTTATTCATCTCTAAATGGGCCTTCTTATTTCTGAACTTGACATAGAAATCTTTAGCATCCATGTACCTGGTACTCAAACCCAGTCACATAAACTTTTTGTTTGGGAAGGCATATTTTCACATTCCAGAGGACTGACAATTTCCAAAAGTATTCTTATTGGTATATCTATCAAACTGCCTTTCATTCTCTTTTCTTCTTAATGCCTCTATCTTTTCTCTCCTTTCTTATTAATCATATAAAAGTGATTATTCCATGGGTAATACCACTAGGGATGACAGAGGAGGATACGCCAAAACTGTTTCTGTCCAATAAAGCAATGATTACGCTGGCAAAAACAGTCAAACTTGAGGGTATCTGGAACCTAATAAAAAAATTAAAAGAGTCAAGGGTATGCTTAATGTAAAAACAATCTACTGAAATTATTTAAGAATATATTATGGCATGCAAACTTATCTGTCTACCACTCCTCACCCCCTAGCTTGGTAGTGAAAATAAAGGGGCAACCTACATTTCTCATACAGCTTGTTGATGCCAGAGGGAACAAGACAAACTTTGTTCTCAAAGAATTGTGGTTGCATATTTTGGCCTGTCTGGTTGCACTCCCAGGATCAACTCAGGAAATTGTGTATATTTTACACACCACAGAGCTTGTTCAAGGCTAAAAGGTGCATCTGGGAAGTGTTTATTAAAAACATTGAAAGCCATATACACTAGTCACAAATCCCTTGAAAGAGGGATAAAAGTGAGAACAAGCAGTAAACAGACCAAAAAGTATGGGAAGGAAAAGGTTGAGGAAGGGAATACAGAGGAAATAAAATATCTTAAAATGTCTTACACATACTGTAAAAATCTAGAAAGCCATACACAATGCCCAGGTATAAACACATGTTAAAAACAAACAAAAAAAACTGAGACTAAAAATCACCTCAAGAATAGACACTAAGGCACAGTAAACAGTGTGGATAAGCCCTGAAAGAGTGACACAACACAGAGTCAATTTGAAAAGACCAAGAAATGTTACTGTTGCTTCTGCTACAGGCACTTAAGGAATTGCATTATAATAACTACCTAACTATTAAGCTCAGAGAAAAGAAAATTGAGTGACTACACATGACAAAGAATCCAGTCTTTATGAAGAGAATTTAGAAAAGTCACTATGTAAACAAACTACAACCTACAACAATTAGAATAAAAAAAGCTGTAGAGACAGAAAAATCTGGGTTGAATTCTAGGGTTACCAAATTAAAATATTGAAAAGGATCAGTTTTCATTAAAAATATTAAGATATGCAATGAAAATAGAAAATATGGTTTTTACACACACACACACACATCAACAGAAGCTGTGCTGAAGGGAACCCAGACATTGGACATTCTAGACAAAGACTTTAAATTAAATGTCTTAAGTATGCCCAATAAGCTAAACATATTGCAAAAAACCTAAAGGAAACAAGGAGAACAATGTCTGACCAAATGTAGAATATCAATAAAGAGATAGAAATTATAAAAATGAATCAAATAGAAATTTTAGAGTTAGAGTGTATAATAACTGATGTGAAGAAATTGCTGTGGCACTGCAATAGCATATTAGACCATTCAAATAAAGAATCAATGAACTGACAAACAGGTCAATTTAAACTGTCCAGTTGGATGAGCAGAAGAATATTAAATAATGACTAATGATCAGAGCCTAAGAAAAATTCTGGGATGCTCTCAGATGTACCAGAAATAAAGAAAAAGGGACAGAAAAAATATTTGAAGAAATAACAGCCAAACCCCCCAAGTTTGAAGAAATACATGAATCTGAAAATCCAAGAAGCTCAACGAACTCAAAGTAAAATAAATAAAAAGAGAAGCACACCTAAATACATAATAATAAAACTATCAAAAGCCAAAGATAGAAAATCTCAAAAGCAGCAAAAAACAAGTGATAAAGTTAAAGGCTATTTTTTTCTTCTGAAACAATTAAAGCTAGAAGACATTTTGATGACATATTTAAAGTGCTAAAAGAATATATATATATATATATATATATATATATATATATATATATATATATATTCAACAAAACAACTCATCCCAAAATAAAAGTCAGCACAGTGGTGGCACAGGCATCCTCAGGCTTGCATTCTACCCAACACACACAAACGGAGAATTAAAAAACAGGCAGAATTAACTTTGTCAGACTCTGGGAAATTGTCAAAGGTTTACAGAAACTGAGATAACACTGAATTAAGAAAAAAGTAACTAAGAGACTGTTTGGAAATCTCTGTCAAATATTACTGAACATAATAAGTTAAAGGAACAAAGAATTCACTCAACAAGCACAAGGAATATACAGTCCTTGCAAAAATAGTTTGAAAAAATGTGCTAAATAAGTGGACATCAGAATTAAAATTTAAAAAAAAGCACATCCTGGAGAAGTGGTAAATTGAATTTCCAAAGTGACTAAGTTACAACATAAAAAGGTCTAGTTTTCAATAACAACCAGAAAACCATATGACATATAAAGAGAATTGGAAAGTATGGCCCATTCAAAGGAACAAAGTAAATGTATAGAAATCGTCCCTCAGTAAGCTCAGATGTTAAACTTAGCAGAAAAGACTTTAAAACAACTGTCTTAAGTACAGACAAATAAATAAAATAAAACATAAGCAAAACTAAAATGAAAAGTAGTTATATCATGTATAGAAAAAATGGAAATATCAATAAAGGAAAAGTGTTTTAAAATATTGCAGAACTTTTAGAGCTGAAAAGCACAATAACTAAATGGAAATTTTCCTAGAGGAGATCAACAACAGATTTAAGCAGGCAGAAGAAAGAATAATTGCATTTGAATATAGGACAATTGAAATTACCAATGTGAAGAAAAGAAATAGAAATGAAGGCAGAATAAAAAATGAGCCTAAGGGAATTTTGAGAGTGTCAAGATAACCAACATAGCCTTTATGGGAATGCTAAAAGAGAAAGAGAGAGAGAGAGAGAGAGAGAGAGAGAGAGAGAGAGAGAGAGAGAGAAATATTTTAAGAAATTACCTAAAATACTGTAAAATTGATGACAGGCATGAATTTATACAAACCCTACAAGCTCAATAAAGCTCAAGCAGGATAAACTCAAAAAGATCCATATCTAGTCACATTATCATCAAACTGTTGAAAAACAAAAATGAAGAAAGAATCTTGAAAGTTGAGAGAAGCAACTCATCATGTCTGAGATTTCTCCTTAGAAAACCACAGTGGCCAGAAGGTAGTGGAATTACATGTAAAAAGTGTTGAAAGAAAAAACAAAAAACAAATCTATTTGCCAGTATTTCTATATTCAGTTAAACTATTCTTTTTTAAAAAGGGAGAAAGTAAGACATTACCACCAAGCAAAAGTTAAGGGAGTTGGCTACCACTGGACCTACTCTAAAGAAATGTTAAAGGAAGTTATTCAGGTTATAATAAAGAGGCACTAGACAGTAACTTGAAGCTCTAAGAAGGAATCAAGATCTCTGATAAAAGCAAATACGTAAGTAAATATCAAAGACACATTGTTGTATGTTTAGTTATTAACTCCACTTTTTATATTCTACACTAGAGGCCCAGTGCACAGATTTGTGGGGCTCCCTTAGCCTGGACTTCACCCTCTTGCAAACCAGGATTCCTCAGGGGATGTCAGACTGCCAGTTTGGGCCCAATCCCCACAGAATGTAGTAATGCACAAAGTGGCAGGCAGCCAGAGAGGAGCCCAAGCCCAGGCTGGGCGCTTCTCCTGCTCAATCCACCCTGTTGCACCTGCTGTTGCTACCACTCAGTAGAACTGCTGTAGAGGCGGGAGAGGCTTGCCACTGCAGCAACGGCGTTCACCAGCTGTGAGCCCGGCTTATGGTACCCATTGGTCAGCTGAGAGGCACTCCTGCTGTGGTAGTGCACTGAACACCAGGGGGCATTTCCTACATTGTGCTTCTGGCCCCTGGTTGTCAGTGAGTGTCATAGCTACTGGTCAAGCTGTTGAGCGGTTGACTGGTCACTTAGGCTTTTATATAGAGAGATGTTCTCACTCATTTGTAAAATAGAATGAACAACATAAACTGATGAACAAAAACAGAGACAGAGAAGCATTGATCAGACGTTCAAACCTCAGAGGGAAGGTAGGGGAGGGTGAGATCAACCAAAGCATAACCAATGGACACAGACACCAGGGAGATGAGGGCATAAATAGGAGTGGGGGACAATGGGGGGCTAAGGACACATATGTAATACCTTAATTAATAAAAAGAAAGAAAAGTAAAAAATCCTATATAATAAAAGCCTGATATGCTAAGTGTCTGGTTGTATAGTCATCCATTCAAACAATCAAAGCATACTATGCTAATGATATGCTAAGGCAACTCAACAACTCACTATGACATGCATTGACCACCAGGGGCACACAGTCGATAGTCAACCAGTTGCTATGACATGCACTGACCATCAGTGGGCAGACACTTCGATTGGTAGGTTAACTTGCTGCTGGGGTCTGGACAATCGAGACTGAGTGAGATGGGCCAAACATGCCCTGGAACTCTCTCTCAGTCCCTCCCTGGCTGGCCAACTTCCCATGTCCCTCCCTGGCTCCAAACGTGCACGGGTGGAGTCCCTCGGTCTTGTCTGCACCCTCTTGCAATCCAGGACCCCTCGGGGAAGTCAGAGAGCTGGTTTTGGCCCAATCCTGCAGGGCAGGCCAAGGGACCCCACTGGTGCACAGTGCTTCTAATGCATAATCTACTCTAATAAAAGAGTAATATGCAAATTAACCATCACTCCAAGACACATAAGCCACACTCACCAGCCAAGCCACACTCACAAGCCAATCAGAGAAATGGTATGCAAATTAACCTATCAAAGATGGTAGTTAATTTGCATACACAGGAGAGCAAAGACTAAAGACAGTGTAGAAAGAATCCAAGTGCTGCAGAAGGGAGCCAAGCAGTGGAAAAGGGAATGGAGCCGAGGCAGTGGAGACAGTGAGGAAGGGAGGGAGAGACAGCAGAAACGGGAGGGAGCCGAGGCGGCAGAGACGGGAGCCGAGGCGGGCTTCGCTCCCTCTCTGCTTCGCTCTGGCTCAGGAAGCCCTATTCTTGCAGGAATCTTCCTGCAACGGGCTACTAGTATAATTATAAATCTATATTACTGGGGAAACAAGGTATGAAAATATAATGTTTTATTCAGTGTTATATGTCAATATCTTGATAAAACTGAGAAAAATAAAACCACTAAAAATGTTAATGTGGGCTTTCATTTATTTTAAGAAATGTAATTTGTAACAACAAAAATATAAAGGAAAAGACAGAACTCTAAAGTAGCACAATTTGTGTACACTATTAAAATAAAGTTTTTATTCATTCAAGTTAGATAGTTATAAATTTAATGTTAAATGTCATACCCATGTTAATGTTAAAAAGTCTTTAGAACATACAAAAGGAAATAAAAGGAGAATCAAATGATTCACTGAAAAAAAATCAAGTAACACAAAAAAAGGCAATAATGGAGGAAATGAGGGACAAAAAGGAAGTAAAACAGATACGAAAAAAATGACAGAAGTTGGTCCTTATCAATAATTACTTTAAATGTAAATGAATTCAGCTATTCAATGAAAAGGCAAAAGTTGCAACATGGATTTTAAAACCAAACCTTTTATGGGAAATGTTAAAAAAGAAGAAGAAGAAGAAGAAGAAGAAGAAGAAGAAGAAGAAGAAGAAGAAGAAGAAGAAGAGAGAAAGAAAGGGGCAGAAAAATATTTTAAGAAATTACCTAAAATACTGTAAAACTGATGACAGGCATGAGTTTATACAAACCCTATAAGCTCAATAAAGCTCAAGCATTATTAACTCAAAAAGATCCATACCCATCTATATGCTGACCACAAGCTATTCACTTTAGATATAATGACAATCATAGGTTGAAAGTGAAAGGATATAAAAAGATAATAACTGAAAAAAACTTAGGTGACTATCCTATATAAAAAGAGGTAATATGTAAATTGACAGTCACACACCCGCACAAGATGGCCACCCCTATGTGGCCACAAGATGGCTGATAGGGAAGGGCAGTTGGAGGCAATCAGGACAGCAGGAAAAGGCAGTTGGAGGTGACCAGGCCTACAGGGGAGGGTAGTTGGGGGCAATCAAGTCAGCAGGGGAGGCAGTTGGGGGCAATTGGGCCAGCAGGGGAGCAGTTAGGTGTCGATTGGGCTGTCAGGGAAGTGGTTAGGGGAGGGGGTGGTCAGGCTGGCAGGTAAAAGTGGTTAGAGGCAATCAGACAGGCAGGCAGGTGAGGGTTTGGGAGCCAGCAGTCCTGGATTGTGAGAGGGATGTCTGAGAGTTCCCAGATTGGAGAGGGTGCAGGCTGGGCTGAGGGACACCCTCCCTCCACCTAGTGCACAAATTTCGTGCACCGGGCCTCTAGTCCTATATAATAAAGAAGGAATATGCAAATTGAGCATCACTCTGCCACAAAGATGGTGGCACTCACAGGAGAGGCAGGGGTTTTTGTAACACAAGATGGCTGCGCCCACAACAGAGGCTAAGATCCCATAACGAGCCTTAACGAGCAATCAGCAGGAACCTGAGGTTGCACCGTCTTGCCTGGTGGGGCTTGATAAGGGTGGGACCAGCTTGGTCCTGATCTAGCCCAATGGGGGGGGGGCAGATGAGGCTGGGTCTCATGCTATTTTGGGTGGGTGGGGACTTGACTCTGAATCTCATGGTGCACCTCAGACTCTGATAGGAGGAAGGTTTTCATATACATTTTACTAATTCTCTTTCATCTCTGACACTTCTATTACAGAGAAAGGGCCAATAGCAATATTAAAATATTTTCTCTAATCCCCTTTTAATGTGCACGAATTTTGTGCACCAGGCCACTAGTACTAACTAATATAAGACAAGAAAGACCTTTTGTCAAAACTATTACAAAGGATGTTCTGGCTTATGTGGCTCAGTTGGTCCCTTATACTGAAAGTTGTAGGTTCAATTCTCAGTCAGGTCACAATCCTATGTTGAAGGTTCAGTTTCTGGTGGAGCCTGTACAGAAGGCAACCAGCTGATGTCTTCTCTCACATTAATGTTTCTCTCTCTCTCTTTCTCTTGCCCCTCTCTCTAAAATCAATAAGCATATCATTGAGAGAGGATTAAAAAATAATAATATTCAAATAATTAATTAAAAATTAAATTAAAAAAACTACTACAAGGGACAAGAAAAGGCACATTGTGCCAAAGCTTATGGGATGCAGTGAAGGCACCACACAGAAAGAAATGTATAGCTGCAATACTTATATTAAAAAAGAAAACTTCAAATATATAATCTAACCTTACAACTTGACAGCTTTGCACTTCCACATTAAACACATATTACCATATTACCCAGGAATTCCATCCTGGATATATATCCCAAAGGAGTGAAAATGGGTGTTCAATAGTAATTTCATCACTATTACTCAATATAGTACTGGAAATACTAGCCTCAGCGATCAAACAAGAAGAAAAAATAAAAGACATCCAAATTAGAAAGAAGGAAGTAAACTGTCATTATTTACTAATGTTATAATATTGTACATAGAAAACACTAAAGACTCCACTAAAAAACGACTAACTTTAATAAATGAATTTGGCAATATAGCAGGATACAAAATTAACAACCAGAAATCAATGGTATTTTTATACACCAATAATAAATTATCAGAAAGAGAAACTAAAACATCCCATTTACCATGGCAACAAAAACAACAATAAAAAAAACCCACATTAAGATACTTAGGAATAAACTTAACCAAGGAGGTAAAAGACCTGAACTCAGAAAACTATAGGATATTGAAAAAAGAGATAGAGGAAGATATAAATATGTGGAAGAAAATACTGTGTTCATGGTTCAGTAGAATCAATATCATTAAAACGTCCATACTACACAAGACGATCTACAGATTCAATGCAATCCCAATGGCATACTTCAAGATCTAAAACAAGCACTCCAAAAATGTATATGGAACCAAAAAAGACCCTGAATAGCCACAGCAATATTGAGAAAGAACAAAGTTGGAGGGATCATACTACCAGATATAAAGTTATACTATAAAGCCACTGTATTCAAAATAGCCTGTACTGGCACAAGAACAGGCATAATGATCAACAGAACAGAACAAGACCCCAGAAATTGACCCAAGCAATTATGCTCAATTAATATTTTACAAAGAAGGCAAGAGCTAATAATGGAGTCAAGACAGTCTCTTCAACAAATTGTGCTGGGAAAATTGTACAGGTATCTGCAAAAAAAAAAATAAATAAAACTAGACCACCAATTTACACCTTATACAAGAATAAACTCAAAATAAATAAAAGACCTGAATTAAGTCATGAAACCATAAAAATCTTAGAAGAAACCATAGGCAGAAAATTCTCAGACATTTCTCATACCAATATGTGTACCAATACATCTCCTAGGGCAAATAATACTAAGGAGAAAATAAACAAATGGAACTACATCAAAATAAAAAGTTTGTGCACAGGAAAGAAAAATCAGCAAAGTGAAAAGAGAGCCCACTGTATGGGAGAACATATTTGCCAATGATATATCTGATAAGGGGTTAATTTCCAAAATATATAAAGAACTCATAGAACTTAACAAAAGGAAGACAAACAATCCAATTTAAAAATGGGCAAAGGATCTAAATAGACACTTCAAACACATTCTCAGAAATGCATTATTTATGAAAAATAGAAAGCTTTTCTTTCTGTTGAATTACATATTACTTGCAAACTGTGACTTGATTATGTTTCACAATTTAAAGGTCATCAAAGCAGAGAAAATATGTCTGTATGCCTATGTGTATCTATGCATATACAAATACATGTAAGAGTGTGTATATATATATATATATATATATATATATATATATATATATATTCTCATATTATGTATATGTTAATAGCAGAGGTCCGGTGCATGCATTCATGCACCATGAGGTCCCTCAGCCTGGCCTGTGGGATCAGGCTGAAACTAGCCCTCTGACATCCCCCAAGGGGGTCACAGACTGCGAAAGGGTGCAGGCCAAGCCAACAGATCCCACCTATGCAATGTCAGGGCTGGAGAGGGACGTGGAAGGTTGCCAGCAGGGGATGGACCACAGGAGGGCTCCAGGGTATGTCTAGCTCTTCTTGCTCAGTCCTGATTGGCTGGACCCCAGCAGCAAGCTAACCTACCAGTTAAAGTGTCTGCCCCTAGGTGGTCAGGGCACAATCGTAGCAACTGGTCGGCTGTCTACTGTCTGCACACTGGTGGTCAGTGCAAGTGGTTGAATGGCCTTAGCATATCATCAGTATATTATGCTTTGATTGGTTGAACAGATGACTGGACACTTAGGATATTAGACTTTTATTATACAAGATACAGTGTATATTCATATGAGTGTATGTCTGTATGTTTACATATGCATACACACATTTATTTGTTATTTATCTTTCTTTATTGATTACAGTACTGGAGGCCCAGTGTATAAAATTCATGCATGGCGGGGGGGGTCCCCTCAGCCCAGCCTGCACCCTCTCCAATCCAGGAGCCTTCAGGGGATGTCCAATGGCCAGTTTAGGCCTAATCCAGGGGATGGCTGTTGGACATCCCTCTCACAATCTGGGACCAGTGGCTCCTAACTATCCACCTGCCTGCCTGCCTGGTCACCCTTCACTGCTCCCCCAGCCTGGTTACCCCAATTGTCTCCCCTGCAAGCTTGGTCACCCCATGAAGCCTGCTGCTTAGTCATTTGGTCACCCCTCACTAACCCCCCTGCCTTCCTGGTCACCCCATGCAGCCTATTTAGTCACCACAGCCTGCCTAGGCAGGCAACAAAGCCTCCTGTTTGTTTCAGCTCCGTGGCTTCTATAATTGAAACTTTGTTGCCTTGAGCAAAGGCCACAACCGGCCTAGGCAGAAGGTTTCCTCCTGTTTGCTCTAGCTTCGTGGCTGTCGGCCACCATTTTGTCTGGGTTAATTTGCATATTGTCACTCTGATTGGCTGGTGGGCATGGCTTGGCTGGTGGGCGTGGCTTAGATATAACAAAGTGAGGGTTAATTTGCATATTACTCTTTTATTAGATTAGATATTACATATGTGTTTTTATCCCCCCATTACTCACCACCACCTGCCTCCCGTTCATACCCTCAACCTCCTTGTGTCTGTGTTCATTGGTTATGCTTACATGCATGCATATAAGTCCTTTGGTTTATCTCTCTCCCTTACCCTCACCCTCCCCTACCTTCCCTCTGAAGTTTCAGCATCTAATCAATGCTTCTTTGTCTCTGACTCTGTTTTGTTCATTGGTTTATGCTATTCATCATATTACACAAGTGAGTAGGATCATGTGATATTTATCTTTCTCTGACTGACTTATTTTGCTTAGCATAATGCTCTCCAGGACCATCCATGTGGTCTCACATTTATTTTTCACATCAAATAGTAAGTGCTCATTAAATGTTTGTCAAGGATGCCGGTAGGGTTTGATAAATTACAAATATGTTCATACTACATGATACAGTCTAACTCAATGGATCTTGGGAAGAAAAATGCTATATTTAAAACTGTGATACAATCTTATATAATAAAAAGGGAATATGCAAATTGACAGTCACTCCAGTCAATTTGCACCCACAGCTGAGGCTAAGTTCCCATAATGAGCCTTAAGGAGCAATCAGCAGGGACCTGAGGCTGCGCGCCCACCCACCTCCTGCATGGGGCTTGACAGGGGACCTCAGGCTGCTCCCCCTGCCCTGGCACCAGGCCAGAGGAACTCAGGCTGCACCCTCTTCCCTGGTGCCAGGCCGGGGGACCTCAGGCCATGCCCCCCTCTGGCCCCAAGCCAGGGTACCTGAGGCTGTGCCCTCTACCCCAGCATCAGGCCAGGGGACCTCAGGCTGTGCCCCCCTGCCCTGGCACCCAGGGGACCTGAGGCTGTACCCCTCCACCTGGCAGGACTTGACAGGGTGGGACCAACCAGGTCTGGATATAGCCCAATGAAAGGGGGCCATCCAGGTTTGAGTCTCGAGTGATTTTGAGGTGCACATGGGTGGTTGAAGACTTGACTCTGGGTTCCATGGTGCACCCCAGACTCTGATAGGAGGAAGATTTTTGTATACATTTTACTAATTTTCTTTAATCTCTGACACTTCTATTATAGAGAAAGGGCAAATAGCAATATTAAAATATTTCCTCTAATTAATCCCCTTTTAATGTGCATGAATTTCGTGCACTGGGCCACTAGTCTCTAATAAGGTGACCAGATGTCCCGGGATAGTCCTGATTTTTAACAATTTGCCCTGCATCCCGTGGTGTTTTAAAAAAGTCCCAATTTTTGGAAAGAGACATATGTACTACTCTTTGTAATATTTTAAGTAATATAATAATAATTTTAAAAAATCCCCCCCCCAGGTCAGTGGTGTCCTGCCTTACCAATGTTAAAATCTGGTCACCTTACTCTGGAAACAAAAAATAATTAGAGACATAACCTTTTTTTTAAAGAGCATAGAATCCGGGGATATCTTGAAAACTTCAATAAGGGTGATAACATTTGAGCTAGCTATTGAAGGAAGTTAGTATTTCACCAGGTAAAATCTCAATCTAGGTAAAGGAAATCTAGGTAAAGAAACAAAAACATATGCTAGTGGTAACACTTCGTTCCCTGAGAGGAGATTAAAAGTCAGCAATGTAAGATGGAAGTAGAACTTTGATAGAAAAAAATCCCAACGTTTTTGAAAAGTAACAGCTTTATAAATGTGAAAACCAGAGTTTGAAACTGTTCATGATCTATCATATGTTTTGTATGTAAGCTGCAATAGCATCGGAGTGGGGGGGGGGGGGTGCTTATAGTCACCAGGGATATCCAAATTTGGAGAGTCAAAATAAAAGTCATGTTCACCTTAGGGAAGCACAGGTCTGTGCTAAGCATGGGTAATTGAAGTACTTAACTTTTAATCGTTCACTTAGTAGAAGTTGCTGTTAGAAAGTAAAAAACCAACAAACACAAAACCCCACTGCGTCTCAATTATTATTTGACCTTTTAGGGATTTAAAAGACAGTTTCGTTGCCGGATTCAAAAGCATCCTTGCCCTTTTAGGAAACTTTTCTTCAGAGCAGAAAAGGCCTCCTTCTCTCTACTCAGAACCTGTGTTCCCTAATAAGGGTGCCTTTCCCTTAGGGATGCCCTGCGTTTGCTTCGGTGCATGTTGTTTTCAAAGAGCCATTTGATGTACTAGGAACTTTTTGCTTAAAAATAAAAAGGGAAGGCGGAAGAGTGAAATAGAAAGGGATGGAAGGAGAGAAAAAGCTGTTTTGTCATGTTTTTGTATCTGGAGATGGGAGAGAGACAAACATGAATGTAAAATTCGTACTCATGCTGCTAATTTGCCATTTACCCTGAAATATTTCAGTTTTCAATTAAATTGCAAACTTTAGACATGTATTATTTCATTCTTCCTTAATTCTGTGCCTCACTTTGTCCAAACCAAAAGAACATAAACAAATGCCAAAGAAAATATATTTTTCTTTCTGAAATGTAATGAGATAATTAGAGAAAATATTACCTTATTGTCTATTTATAGAACTCAAACACTTTCAGTTTCATGTGACCTTTAGAAATCCCTAAGTATGTCTATGCTTTACCCAAATATATTTTCTTTATCTTCTTCTCTGAATCTCAGTAACCTAGGCAGAAAGAATGGAGAAGAGATAAATCAACAAATGACAAGTGCTGGGATCTCTCATTCAGTACTTGATATATTTATTGCTGTATATGCATGATATGCTTTTGGTCTTATAACAACTGTTGCATAAACCATTCTCAACTTCAAAAAACATTTCCTTCATTTCTTTCTAGCCATCCATCTAATTTATCTACTCAAGATCTATCTGGTCCAGACACCTTCCTTATCTTACTTTTTCTCTATATACTAACTATATTTGCCTCCCTAATAAAATGTATAATTTTATTATACAGATTAAACATTTATTATTATTTAGGTTTTATATTCTGTATAATATAAAGCATATTAATTATTTTTAATTTGTATATGTACTTGGTTTATTTATTGAATTATATAATGTCCTCAAGAGCAGAAATAATGTAATATCCCTCTTCAATCCCCTTTTTCCTAGCACCTATTAGTTTTTAAACTTGTAATTTTTCATTGGTGTCCTTACATAGAACTATCAGAAGAGAAACTGGTTTATATACTTTTCAAAAGGCTTACTATCAACCAGACATAATTCATAGATATAAATATACCATACAGACACAGAGACTATACCAAGTCCCTATTTTCTATTTGTTTTCTAATTCTTCACTCAATATGTGAGTTTCAAGCATTGATTCTTACAAAATCATAATCAGGATTCACATATATAGATATTTATATCTCCTACAAAAGATAAAAAATTCCTCCTGCTACTTTGCCTATTGCTGTTTAATCACTGTAACCCTAACCCTAACCTGTCAGAATGGCTATCATCAACAAATCAACAAACAAGTGCTGGCGAGGATGTGGAAAAAAGGAACCCTCGTGCATCGCTGGTGGGAATACAGATTGGTGCAGCCACTGTGGGAAACAGTACGGAGTTGCCTCAAAAAACTAAAAATGGAACTCTCATTTGACCCAGTGATCCCACTTCTAGGACTATGTCCCAAGAAACTAGAAACACCAATCAGAAAGGATATATGCACCCCTATGTTCATAGCAGCACAATTTACCATAGCTAAGATTTGGAAACAGCTTAAGTGCCCATCAGTAGATGAGTGGATTAGAAAACTGTGGTACATCTACACAATAGGATACTATGCTGCTGTAAAAAGGAAGGAACTCCTACCCTTTGCAACAGCAGGAATGGAACTAGAGAGCATCATGCTAACTGAAATAAGTCAGTTGGAGAAAGATAAATACCACATGATCACACTCATTTGTGAAATATAATGATCAACATAAACTGATTAATAAAAATAGATCCAGAGACAGAGAAGCATTGATCACACTGTCAAACCTCAGAGGGAAGGCAGGGGAAGGGGGTCAGGTAAGAGATCAACCAAAGGGCTTGTATGCATGCATATAAGCATAATCAATGGACATGGACTCTAGAGGGTGAGGGCATGAGTGGTGAGGGGGGAATGGGGGGGAATAAGGACGCATATGTAATACCTTAATCAATAAAGTAAATAAATAAATTTTTTAAAAAGTGTCTTAAAGGTAGCCTCAGAATCATTCTCAATAAAGCAAAGCAAATTATAGGCAGACACTAAAAATGAATTGAAACTGATTTGGAAAAGAGAATCTACTTTTAATTCCTGAAACACTATAGACTTGCTGAGAGCAAACATTATGTGTATTTTACTCACTGTATCAGCATGGATTGTATTATTAAGCAAAGTAAAGCTTATTTTTCTCAGTCAATAAAAAACCTGAAGTCAGTAGCCCAGCATAGTCCAGATACCCTAAGAGGTAATAAAGGACTAGGCTCCTTCTCTTGATCAGTAAGCTCTCTTGCCATTTGTCCTAATGATCACAACCTGGTTGCTGCAGCTCCGGGCATTGCATGCCAGCTCTAGGCAGAAAGAATGGAGAAGAGAGAAAGGTCAAAGGAATGAGCCAGCAAAATCTAAACTTTTTAAAAAAATGATAATTTTCCTGGAAAATTGAACCTGCAGACATTCATTTCCATCCTATTGATCAAAACTGTCATTAGACTTTCATCTCTAATTAATTTAATTAGACCCCTCCCTCACTGCACCAACATATATATCCACTAAAAAAAGTAGAAATAATACACTTAACAGGATGATGAAGATACCACACAGCAAACCCTAGGTGCTGTAAATATTAAGAAATCAAATTTTGCTTTGTTTTGTTATTTAAGCACATTGCCCCAACAACTTCAGTTTTCTATTAGTGGAAATTTAAAAAAAAAAAATGAAAAATCCATATTGGGTAGATAGCAAATAGTCTACTCCACGAAGCTGAATTTTTAGTGCTTAGCACAGTGTCTGGAGTACACACTTGATAAGAATACAATGATTACATTATTTAGTGCATTATTGAACACTAACAGTGGGACTTTAAATATCTTCATCTATGTTATCTCAAAAGATCCCAAATGACAAGTACTTAAAAAGTTAAGAGTTTATTTTTAATACACATAGCATAGTACCACATAGGACTAGCCATTTAACAAAAGTTTTCTAAATGACAATAATAATGAAACTTTCAAAGGAAATTATTTTTGTTTTGTTTTTCTCTTCAGACTTATCTTACTGATCTCAATCCTATCTGCAAGGAAAAGCACACTCTTTTTCTGTCCAGTGCCATGGATTAGTTTCCAGTTAAAAGGACATGCTTTATTGTTCACAGAAGTGTTTCAATCTATGTACTGATTATTTGTTTCTCCAGAAAGGACACTCACGATCTAAACATTAGAGTATTGTTTGTTGTAGCTTAGAGAAAACTGGTAAAAATCTATTTGCGGATATCACACAGGGAGATTCTTTAGTCTTGAACAGTTGCATTAGTTTATGTTATCTTTGCAACCAGAAATTTTTCCCATGGAAGGAAACTATATCCCTACTACTGAGGACAAACTGATTTAATTTAGATTATTCTTTTTCAATAGTTTTTTAAAAAGAAACTGAAAAAAATGACATTTGAAGAATTATTATACAGAAAATACACACACACTCACCCACTTACTCATCGCAAAGGAAGTTAGAATCAGAAATAAAATATGAGAAAAATCAAAGATCTGTGGGAACAGGTCCAGAAGGAGGTAAAACAAAATGAGTAGCTTTTATACAACAGTAAGAATACGCAACGGATGTCGAATTTACTGAGTAAGATAAAGCGTAAAAGATGAAATGAAGTCGCTTCCCATGTCAGAGCTTTCTAGCACGACCTCAGGACACCAAAACTGCTGCTGATGTATCATTTGCTCATCATTTTCTCATGTCAATCATACAATAAATGTTGAGGTCCCTGGGTTTCATGGGTCTCAAACTCTCTGTCCCATTTGAATACACAATTTCAGGCGATTCACATATATCTCCAGGCACTGTTTCACATGATTACTTCTATCACCTCACTTAACTCCTATACCCCTGCAAAGTAGGCACTACTGTCATCACAATTTTACAGCTGAAGAATCGAGGCTTACATCGCATGACCTTACATTACATAACATCAAATGAAAAGCTCAGATGCACGCTCAAGTGTCTAGCTCTAGAATCAGGACTCCTAACCACTATACATGCCTACAAGGATGCAATGTGTTGAGGCACCATGCTTGAGAAGAGTCACACCTTGGGAATAATTATAACACTTTGTGATGAGAACAAGGCTAAGCAAGAGGAAAAGCAAGTCAAAAGCAACAACAAACACAGGTGTGGGAAGTAGAATGTTTCCCAAGGACAGCCAGAGAGGATATCTTGACTCCCAGAAAGGAGGAACTCTTAGAAAGTACCTTGATCATTTTGCAAATCTGTACCATCTACACTTTCTATCAAGTAGTAATCAATTCCATATACTGCATAATGAAAACTGGCATCCCTGTCAGCACATAAGTATATGAAGCTTGAAAACACTGTTATATTATTTGACTTCTTTAAGCAATGAAATAAAAAAAAAAAAGATATTAGAAAGTTTAGAAAGGGTATCATCTAAAAAGGAATTGAGAGTGTGAATATTGGTATGATGACATACGAAAGGGTCTTTAACAATCACATGTCAGCTCTGAAATTCTAAATTCATTCTAAATTCTGAAGTCTAACTTGTGCTGCTACACCCAGATAAAAGAGTAAGGGAAGTATCTTTATCATCCTACTAAGCTTATAACTTCTACTTCTTTTAGTGTTTGGGTATGTTGGTGCAGTGACTGGGGGTTCTAATCAAATTAATTAGATACAGAGGAAAATCTAATGACAGCAAACTTCAGGCCACCCTTCCTGGTCATTAATGGTGAAGCACTGGCCGGGATTGAACAAGGTCCTCTCCACCCCCTTAGTGCTGGAGAACTGATTGGCAATTAGAATGGACTGGCACAGGCCCTGGTTGGAAATGCTGAACTATTGTTCTGTGAACTCTAATGTGTCAGGGCAAACACTCAGGTGCACAGTACCCCACTGGACACTCAACATAGCTTCCAGCCCTAGGTTCAGCCTTCTAGATCTCCTGACAGCATTCCCTCTCCTTCCTTCAACAGATATTCTGGAATAAATTGCAACTTGGGCACTCAATATAGAAATCTTCTATACTTGCTAAGAATGTTTTATTACAGTAAAAAGAAGTGCATTCTAGAATCAGAAGAATCCAAGGCAGTTTGGGAATTGCCAGGAATCGGAAATTACAAGTTTCCTAGGAAAAACAGTCTGGTCAAAAATCCAGCAGGGAGAAGAATGGAACTCCAGTTACCAGGAGTCCTTGTTCTTCTCTCCAATTATGTGGATGGGCATTTAATTTTCTAATAGAGAATGTGTTGGGAGCTTCTGGCCACTCCCACCAGCGATGCCCATGTGAGAAGCAATGCCCTCAAAGGTAAATCCAGCTGCACGTAAGAAAGAGAAATGGTTGTCGCATAGTTAGGGAAACCAACTTGTGCTAGTTTGCCTGGGATTTTTCTGTTTTCAGGATAGCATGTCTCACATATCAGAAAACCCAATCTCAGCCCTACTGAGATGGTTGGCCACCAGAGGGCTAGTGTATAGACATGAATACACACACATACACATATATACACAGAACACACACACACACACACATTTGAATCTTTCCTCTTCTCTCATCCTGTTTCAGTGGTCATTATCCATCACATACAATTTCTCTATAAGGCCACATTCTCTTTTTTGCTTTTATAATAAATCCTGATGGATTATAAAACGAAAAGCCTGTATCACTAGCAGTTCTTCACCCCCACAAAAAAAAAAGGCTTGATGATCACTGTTATCCTGTCATACACAATGGATATGGAAATATTCACACACACACACACACACACACACACACACATACCACAACTATAGCATTAGGTGACTTCCTATTAAAGGCTATAAAGTATTAAAATATTTAAAATTATGCTGCCAATCAAAAAAGGCACCACTATTCTGAACTATGCATCCAAATGTGCCAGAGTTCTCAGAGGCATGTGAAACCCAGGGGTCTCTATATTCATTAGTTGATTACATGAGAAAATGATGGACTACAGATACACTGGCAACAGTTCTGGTATCTTCTAGATCCTGCTTGAAAGCTCCAGTGTAGAGGAACACAGGAAGTGCTTTTATCTTATCTTCCAAATTGATATTCTAAAATTTAAAATTAAAAGTAATAGGGCATGAACAGACTTTTCAAGGGATCATGTGACAGGATCAAATGAAGCATATAGCACCTGGTGTCAAATTATGGACAACACTGAGGAGTCATATAAGAAAGCACCTGGATCACAGAAGCCCTGGGTTCTACTCTTGGCAGAGGTTTATGTCCTCTGTAAGCCAGGAGCTGAAGACTAAAAAAGAGACAATGGGGAGGAAGAGGGTCGTATGAATATACCAGGACCAGGACCAACTGGGGACTCATGACATTCTAAAAGGAGAAGTCCCTGCCGAGCCCCAGCTGATCATGCCCATGGTCATTTATCAGATTTTGATATGCCCAGTGTAGCTGAAACTCTAGCTTTCATGTGAATTACTCTGATTTGTTAATTTTAGCAACTAATTTAATACTTTCAAAAATATTGTAATGTCAAAATACACCTACAGGCTGGATCAGGCCCAAAGGTCATACCTTTGCTATTGTCTGCTGCTAAAGGTCTATTAAGTTTGATTAAGTAGAATGGAGGAAAAAGAAACATATTGTAGCACCCAGCACTATCCAGGTGGTCTCAGGGGCTCATGAAAAGTGATGGGGAAGCTGGAGAGATATTCTCACCACCAGCATTCTCCTCCAGATACTCACGGTGATTCCAAACAAGCGTGTCTACAGGTTATACATCATTGTTATTATTAAACAAGAGTTTACAAAACTTTTTAAGAATTTAAGTAATGATTGATTTTAACATAATACTTTGTTCTACTTAAAATAAAAAGACCTTGGATTATAACTTGGGCCTCTTGTCTCTCATTCCAGTACCGTTTCCAATAAACTATACAAAATTGGGATCATAGCCTTTCAATATCAAAGTCTTATTGGAGGGCTAGAGTAACATATATATTGAAAATGTATATCAACAGTCCAGCACTATGCAAATGTAACTTACTTTGGTGGCCAGGAAGAATGACCCTTGGTAGCTAGAGCATTCACGTGGAAAAGCTTAAAATTTCAAGAGAAAAGTCCTCAGAGTAACCCGTAAAGTCAGGTGCTAAGGTAGCCAAGACGTAGCCTAAAAAGAACCACTCTGAAAATCTCTGCAAATATAGACAATGACAACAATAAGAAAAAGAAAAGCACATAACTTTTACAGGAGAAATAACGAAAGAGCATTTTTAATAAGAAACAGAATAATTAAAAATCATTGTTGTCAGAAGGCATCCACACAGAAATTGAATTAGTCAGACTTAAATATGAGACAAGGACTTTAATGGGACCGTTTAGTTCTTTACTATGCCTCCTTTCATTTCAGTGACAAGGCAAGACATTTCTAGCTTACAGGAGGGAAACAATGGGCGAATAAGAGCCTTTTAACCAAGGCCAGGATGCTCAAGCTACACTGCAGCTGAACTATTTTCTTAGACTATATATTTCTTATTCAATGAAATTACTGTTTTTCAATTTCTTTTTCTTATGAAACTTCACATGTTCTAAAACACAAGTGCAGCCCAAGAATAAAATAATTAAATTTTATTTCTTTGAGTGAATTTGAAGCATAGAAGTGAATAATTTTTTTCACAATTTACACCAAAATAACTATCATGTCTCTTTTGTTTCAAGCAGGACTGTGCATACACATTTAATTAGAAAAGCAAGAAAAAAGCATCAGGAGAGGATCAAATCAGCCTATTCTTTGAAACATCTATGTATATAAAAAGCCAGCAACCAAAATGCCATAATGACCAGTCGCCATGATGTCCACTGAGGCCAGCAAACCAGCCCAATGAGGGGTGAGGCCAGTGGGCCAACCTCCCATGGCCCATCCCCACAGCCAGCCGCCCCCCAATCAGCCTCTCCCACCCTGGTCAAAGGCAGGGCAGCCAGCCAATCCCCCCACAGGCCTTCCCCTATATGGCCCTGCCCCTGATCACTACCCCACCCCAATACGGGGTGGGGTTGGCTGGCCAACCTCCTGCTGTCCCTCTCCCCAGATGGCCCCACCCCTACCACCTTGATCAACCCACAGCCCCTTTCCCTAGATGGCCCCATCCCTGATTGACCCCCTACCTCAATAGGGGATGATGCAGGCCAGCCAACCTCCTGCAACCCCTCCCCCAA
>PVJC01031251.1:0-20699 GCA_004026665.1 Murina feae | reverse complement strand
GTTGTGATGGTTGCTTAGGCATATATATATATATATATATATATATATATATATATATATTAAACTAGGTTGCTTGATATATGACATATATGTATATGACATATATGTATATGACATATGACATATATATATGTATGTATATGTCATATATCAAGCAACCTAGTTTATTTTATATGGGCAAATGCTTTGAATAGGTTACTCACAATAGAAAGTGTATGAATAGTCAATAAACTCATGAATTAAAACTCAATATTATTAGTTGTTAATCATTAGAAAAATGCAAATTAAAACCACAGATATCCACTATACATACACAAGAATGGCTAAAATTAAAAAGACTGCTAATCCCAATCATTAGTGAGGATGTGGAAAAACTGGGACTCCCTTACATGGCTGGTGGGAATATGAAATATTACAACCACTCTAAAGAAATGCTTGTCAGTTTCTCAAAAGTTAAATCTACACCTGCCTGATAACACAGGTATTCTATCGCTAAATAATTAAGCAAGAAAAGTGAAAATATAAGTTCACAAAAAGACCTATACAAATGTTTATATTAGCTTTTACTCTTAGTGGAAAACTGGAAACAACATAGGTATACATCAACAGGTAAAGGGATAAACAAGTGATGACATATTCATGCAATGGAATATTACTCCACAATAAAAATGAACAAACTACTAATACACACAAGAACATGGACCCTTCTCAAAAATATGCTGAATTAAAGGAATCAGATACAAAAGAGTATATACTGAATTATTTCACATATGAAACCAATAAAACAAGCAGAGCTAAAAAGGTGGATAACAGAAAGATCCGTGATTGCTTGTTGGGTAGATGAGTGAGTGAGGAATGGACTACACAGGTTATTGGACATGTTCTTATACTGAT
This sequence comes from Murina feae, assembly GCA_004026665.1. NCBI lineage: Eukaryota > Metazoa > Chordata > Mammalia > Chiroptera > Vespertilionidae > Murina > Murina feae. Next base: position 19,805 of record PVJC01031251.1, on the reverse strand, counting down.
ATTGTTGGTGGTTACATAAATGTAATCATTTGTCAAAACTCATCAAATTGTGTACTTAAAATGGGTGCATTTTATTGTATGTGAATTATACATCAGTAAAGATGATATAAAAGAGAGAAAATATAAATAGTAAAAAATGTGAACAGAAACTTAATAAAAGAGAAAGACAAATCTCCAGCGGCTCATGTAAAAATGCTCAACTTCACTAGTCACCAGGGAAATACAAACTAAACTACAGTGACATATAATTTCATACCCATTATAAAGTTAAACATACACCTGCCTTGTCATCCATCAAATCCAATCCAAGGTCTAAACCCAAGATAAATGAAAACATATGTCCACCAAAAGATTTGTGCAAGAATATTTATAGCAGCTTTAGTTATAGGAGACCAAAACTGGAAACAAACCAAATACCAATCAATAGAATAGATAAACAAATGTGGGAAAATCCTGTAATGCAATAATACTCATCTCTGAAAAGAATTGAACTAGTGATGTACACAGCAACATGGAAGATTATAAACAAAGAGCGGTTGGTGAATATACACTGTATTATGCTATTTACATAAAGTTCATGAGCAGTCAAATTATTTTCTAGTGATAGAAATAGGAACAGTGGTTGCTATGGAGGGAAGATTGACTGCAGGGATGTGAGGAAACTTTCTGGGTAATAGAAATGTCCTATATCTTGATTAAGGTGATAGGTTACATGGTGTATATATTTATCAAACTCATTGATTTTAGAAACTTGAATTTAATTTCCTAAGATCAGTTCAATTTCAAACCATGTAAATTTTATTTCAATTAATTTAAAAAATCCACCATGTCAATTTAGTATCTAGACTTTATTACCCTTTTCTTTCAAAAATAATTTGGCTAATAAACATATAATCTTGGATTAATATTCAAAACATATTTTATCTACTTGAAAAAATATTTTAAAAATCATCCCTTCAAAAGAAATTTGATTTTTTTAGCTAGTAGAACATTTAATCCATATCGCCAGCATCAAGCAAAGAAATAAAATATTTGCTATTTTGTTTGGTAGTACTTGAAGTTTTTGTTTTTGTTTTTTTTTTACTATATACTGGTGAGAAAGAAGTGGAATAGATAGAGATTATCTAAAATAAGTATCCCTCATTAATTCAAAGGTAAGATTTGAGTCTGACTAGCAATAGAGAGAACGCATACCTTCTGAGAGCCTCGCCTTGTAACATTTGTTCTTTGACTTTCTGTTTTGGCTGTTATGGTGGGCTGCTGGTAGAAACAGGAACAGAGTAGCTGGGAGCTCCTGGGTTCACATGCCCTCTTGCAGGAGTCCCTGTAGTATGTGAGGCTGCAGGAACAGGAACCCTAGCCTTTGTCGCCTGCATGTATCCTGGCAACCTGTCAACAAAAGGGACAGGACTGAGTTCTCTAGTAACAGATCGGAAAAATCCAAAACAAGGGGTGAAGAAACTCAGAAATAGAGAGCAAAATGGCCTCAGCTTTCTTTGAAGTGGACTCCATGAACTTTACCAATAGAATGAGCATCGAACAAAGAGAGTCTAGTGAATTGAAGTCAAAAGGATTGTCTTGGCATGGAAACAACTTTTTTCTTTTCTAAGGAAGAAAAAGAAGCAAAAATTACTAAATGTCTTATTGATCTTTTCTGGAGTCTTCAAAAAAAGATCATCTATTTAGGAGAGCTGGGTCTCTTCTAAAAGAGGGAGATGGATATTCTCCATGACTCCCAACGGATGTCTGTGCTTTGGTCTAAAATGCAAGAAAATAAAAGATGTTGCAGCTATGGTTAGTTTATTTTCTAATGTGCCCTAAGAGAGCAAACATTTTTAAAAAATAAGGTCAACTTTTTAAAATGTATCTGAAATACTTTTTGAACCTCATATTTAAAAATACTCCGAGACATTATGCTAATTGTGGTGAATGAAATGCAAGCATTAAAGCTCATAAACTAAAAAACAGTCTATTTTCATGGCAAAAAGTCCACAATACTGTATATTTCTAAAAAGAGAAGCTACAAAACAGAATAAACAGTATATCATTAAATTCTTTCTCTGTGTGTATGTGTGCGCACGCACGTGTGTTCACAAGTCTATGTGTGTGATCTTAACATTCACTAAAATGCTAACAGTAGTAATTGCTGGATAATGATATTAAAACATCTTATTCAATGTTTCTTAGAGTTAGGAGTTGGGGAGGGAAGAACCCTAATCTTGAGGATTCCAAAACTGCACTTCATCCCCTGATAAATGAATTGGGATACAGGTGACTCACAGAACTGTTAGCTGTTGAAGTGATTTCAGACCACACTCTAAAGTCCCTGATGGATAGGGAAGTTCCACAGCCTCACACTGTATACTGCTCAAACTATGGACAGACACATCCTCCACAGAGCTCTACAGATATCTCAACTACACTATCACATAAAATAGTTCCTGTTGGAATCCCTCTTCTGAAACCTTTCATAATATGCCAGATATAAATGCTGAGGCATGTCTACAATGACCTAAGAGCTGTTGTAAGAGTGACTATCTATTAAGAGGGGGCAAGAAAACTTAGTTTTATATTTGGCTTTTTACCAACTTGCGGGTCCCTGGCAATATATTTCTTACTTTATACAGTATGCTTTCTCAGCCCGATTGTGAGCTACAAGAGATACTTCTCTAAACAAACTGCCTAATAAATAAACACTATCCCAAATGCACACACAGTATCCAGGCCAGTGACTGGCTATTTGGGTCAGATGGCAGAACAGATAGAAACTGCTGGCCTAGAACAGGACAACCCCAAAAAAACATGGAGAAAGCAGGTATTTCCAGGCTAAAACAGGTCAAAGAGTTCTTCATCTGGACTGCTCTGGGATGCCTGGAAACAGCCCTGGCAGCAGTGGGCATGTGTGCAGGCTGGGTAGTGAAGGTATCTTCGCAGACTGGTGGGGTTGCCAGGCTGCCAGCTGTCTTCCTCCAGTCACAGGAGCTGCTTCTGAAACTGGCTGCAGGGGAGCTTTTGTTTTCTCTGTAATTTTGGGCTCATTTGAAATTCATGGGTTTGTAGTTTCATCTTAAATTGAACTCCCTGTTGTTCAAATTTATTTCATCCTGGCAAAACAGGCCTTTCTGGGTATGTGTCCCTCTCTAACTGTCTCTAACTGGTCTCTCTCTCTCTCTCTCTCTCTCTCTCTCTCTCTCTCTCTCTCTCTCTCTCTCTCTCCCCTTCCCTCCCTCCCTCCCTCCCTCCCTTTTCTCTGCCTCTCTGCCTTTTAGTAGGACCAACACTTTTAAGTGGCTTATTTTTTTAAAATAAAATTCAAAAGGCATCTTGGACATTAAATAGCTCTTACAACACAACCTTTTGATGATTTAAGTGTAAATGAAGCAGAAACATATGGATTTCATTTCCCATAAATCACACACAGTCCCTAAAAAAAAAAAAATCAAGGGAGAATGTGCCCAGCACGATGTATTCAGTTTGGTTGAACCCAAAACGCCTGAAAAATACTTGGAGGCTGATGAATCCAAAATATTTACCCACCCCTATTTATAACATGGCGGGGGGAAGCCCTTGATTCTTGGTGACAGCCAAACTGCTCACATCTGCCCAGTGGTCAACCAGCCACCAGCAAGAGCTTTAAGATAACTGTGTTCCTTCTTCTGTTCCCACTCCAGACACTTCACTCAACCTCAGATCAAAGACGCTGAAGCCCTTACTTACACAGAGCTGGTCTGGTGTGGCACTGCCTGGGCTTCTCTCATCTAAAACAACTGCGAGTTGTTTCATGCTATTTGATGTCCGGTCATGTTTGTGTCACTGTGGGATGATGCCAGCCTCAACCAACAATCCAGATCTGACCCCTTGTGACAACAGCCCCACCACAAGGAATTCTGGCTCATTTCCCCTTCGTAAAACCACAGCTGTTGTGCATGCACACCCCCTGACTTTTTCATTAAAGGAATAAATCATGGTTTTTATGTAGCAGAAAAGAATGCTGCTCCCTGCCAGTATCACTGACGGTCCTGCTGTCTGTCTCTTCATTGATGCAAAGCCCAACTCTTACTCTGAAAACTACTGATAAGTTTATTTAAACTGGGCAGGGACTATGTGTGCAAGAATTTTTCTTTCTTTTTTTTTCTTTTCTTTTTTTTTTTAACAGCAGCAGCAGGAACTCAAACAGGATGTTTGTGAAGTTTGGGAAAATAGGTCCACTGGGCGTCTTGTTCCCTTCTACCCAGTTGTTTACTTGGCCTTAACACTTAGCTCAGACACAGCGAGTGCCAGCCACCTGACATCCCTTATCTCAGATCCTTGAGCAACCCTACAAGGAGAAGCCTCAGTACCCTTGTTGTATGGATGATAAAATGAGGAGCAGGGGTTTTCAATGACTTGCCTCAATTGCAAAGTTAAATCTGGGTTTGAAATGTATGCCTTTCTGGTGCCCAGTGACTCTCCTTCCACTGCCTCCAGGGACCCCTTGTTGTCAGGTTGCTACACAGAACAGTCTGACCTCAAAGGAGACTCATTTGTTAGGATATGCCTTTTGTCACAAGAAAAGACAGGCACAGATTGAGTTTAATATACTATATTGAACATTGCAAGATGTGTCCTGTGGAAGATTAGAAATAAAAGGGAAAGGTAAACTTTAAATACAGACTTTTAAAACTAAAAAAAAAAAAAGTACATATGATGTACCAGAATCCTGACCAACACATCTTAAATCCCTGAGGACTCCTTTCAGGGGCGTGTTTCTCAGCCTTTTTTTTTTCCATTATTGCTTCCCTTTGCAATATATTTATTTTCTAATCCCCCTTAACCATGAACTTTTAATAACACAGATATATCTTATATTAACTTATGTATTATGGCCCTTTGGTGGGCCACAAACCAAATTTTATCTAAAATTATGTCACCTCCAAAGCCAGTTTTTACTGCCTCTGTGGGAATGCAGGCCTAACAGATATACATCCAAAGAGCCGACAATGTTGGCTTCAGATAATCTTATGGTCAAGCTGACATACAGAAAAAATGACCAAGAGGCCACAGAAACCGTGGAAACCCTTCCTAAATTGTCAAAACAAAAAAGCACAGCATTCATTTAAGAAGGGAAATAAGTGTATCATATTTTCTATGTACTCAAGTGGTTTTTATCATAAAAATGGAACTTTTGGAGCTGAGGTATACTTTAAAATAGCCTCTAGTCCAGCCAACTGTCTTCAGACAAAAAGACAGTACTGGCTTAACTTTTTTAAATTGATGAGGCATCTAAGCAGAGGACCTTGTTATTTGTTTATGTGCCACAGATTTAAACTCAAACGCCAAAAATTTTTTTTCAAAACACTCTCTTGCTTTATCTCTGGTATACATGCAAACATTGCAAGGATAGAAGGATTTCTTTCTTTTGATCCCCCTTCCTATGGACAGGGGATATTTCTTCAGTATTCTATCTTACACTCTATGGACAATAAACTATTTTGTCTATACTGTGCTAGAAAACCTCCTGTTTCAAGGGCCTGAGATTTTAAGTATCTGTTGAGTCTAGACGACGCATCACACGTTCTGGCTTGCCAAACTGTCCAGGCATAGCTCTCCACCCTGCTGTCCCCCTTCTTGTTCAACACTCACTAAGCCAAAGCAAGCACAGTACTTGTACATAGTAGGCGCTCAGTAAATAGTTGCCTACTAAACTGGGTACACACTTGGTTAAAAGTGATAGTAATAGTGACCAGCCTGGTTGAAGATAACTAAAACTTACAAGATGTGAAAGCCAGATTAATATTTAAAGTTTTCTATTAAATGTAATATAGACATTTTGAACTAATTCTGCCTTTCTGTTTAGAGAACTGGCAGAAGTCCAATGCCTTGTGGCATGTGAACAATAAATGTTTAATAAATTCTTGGTCACTAGTTTATTACCCACAGATTTCCAAAGCTGGTTTAAATTAAGTGGTTCATGACTGATAATAGTCTCATATTTACCTTTTCATGTGCATTTTATGAAAAGCATTTCAACTCTTAATTGAAAACAGTAAGTTATAAAGAATTCCCTCTTAGTCTTATTGTTTCTGTAAGTCTCACAGGGAGGGATGTTTCTTCTCTGGTTTTTTGCTTCCCAGTTCGTCCCTCCTCCCTGGCACCTTTAATTGCTGCTATTCTACTAGCTCTTCCCCTCAATCTTCATTCAGTCTCAGGTGTCTTGTCTTAAAAACTTAATCTGCATTTGTTCTGGGCACCCACCCTCTTCTTGGGAAAGAGTGGTCTGTCACTGCCTCCATCCCCCTCACAGCTTCCCTCGTTTGTTTAAGCCTTTCTAGCCTATCATCTGGATTCTATTCTTTTCTCTCACTTGAGGCATCTTCTAAGAACATCATTAGTGTCATTTCAATCAACTCATAGAAGAGTTTTTCCAGTTTCCATTACCCACAATAATTTTGAGGGATTTTATACTGTCAACCTCACACCTATTAGAAATCCTCTCCTCTCTTAAATACCCATTGAATAGAAAGTACAAATTCTTCACACTGACTTCAAAACCTGATGAATAGAGAAATATAATCTATCCAAGAAGTAAAGCATTCAAACCCACAGTCCCAGCCTGAAATTCCTTGCGTAGAGGCTGTTAGTCACTACCCTGAGGGAGTGGGGAGAGAGATGGCCCTGGTTAGCAAGCAGCCTCGTATTTTGAGGCCTAGAAAGGAAGAAGAGAGGTTACTCTAGTCTTGTGCCAGGCATTTTGCTTTTGAGTTCTCTCTTTGCTATTATAGGATGAAGTTTTCTGTCTCTCCTCTCTCCCCAATTTCCTGCAGTTTTTGCTGAGATGGAAAAGTGGCTAGAGAAATAACTTGGGAAAGCTTTACCAAAGTCTTGCAATATCAGCAAGACTGTTTGTTTGCCTTGTAGAGGCCATCCCTGAACTCTGCAAGAAGCCTCGGGCTGACTCCTGTGGATGCTATTTCCGCGTTGTCCCAGGGAGCTATGGAATGAAGCTAGACGGAGTGTACCTGGGAAGGGAAACTAGCAGAAGACAAGCTTTTCCAGACTGACTATAGTCTGACTCTGTTTGAACCAAAATGAAACTTGGTAGGAAAATTGCCATCTGAATCAGTAGTTCTCAACCAGAGATGATTGCTCCCTGTCCAGAGTTATTTCTGCTTGTCACATATGAGGTGGAGGGAATGTTACTGTCATCTAGTGGGTAGGAATAGAGGCCTGAGATGCTGCTGAACTTCCTACAATGCACAACCCAGCCCTGCACAGCAAAGGATTATCTTGTTGAAATGTCAATAGTGCCAAGGCTGAGTCTGATGCTCTGGACTCTCCATGTGCTCAAATGATAAGGCTTTCTTTCTGGAATAGGCTGTGTCCACTGGCTCTTTCCAGACTCATGATGCATAACTAAGAGGTTGCATTACAAATGAAACAGCAGGACCAAAGTCTAAATAGCTTAGTCATCCTTCTGTAGCCAACAGAAGGATGTGAACACGCAGGCCCTGCCTGCCTGACTTCAGAGCCTACGTTCTTTTCCACATCACCTGCCCTGAGCAGCGAGGCAGCAGACACTCAGTTGTATGTGACTAAGGCTGAAATCACTCTGGTAATGCGAAAGACAGATAGAGAAAGTGTAAGGACAGAGGATTAAACCATCTTCCCCTGTGAAGGCTGTAATGAAATAGAGTGGGTGGAATAAAGCTAGGAGCTGTCTGAAGTGTGGGCCAGTACATACTCTGGGTATGAGAACAGAGCCCAGTTACAGGAAAATACTAAGACAAGGTCAGCTCATCTGTCAAGGGCAGCCACACCAAGTTTGCTCCTAGAGAAAGCAAAGACAGGCAGAGACTCTTGTGAAGTGATAATCCCAGTCAGGCGAGCACAGTCTGAACCAAGTTCTGCTCTTGAATGTGCCTTGTTTGTTATAGCCCCTGGGTCTTTAGCCACCCTGCTCTCCCGTCACCCACAGGAACTTCCACCCCGAACAACTTCCCTGTTCCCACCTTATGTCCCTAATAGCCACTCAATACACAGCCATTGAATTTTAAACTTTTTGATTAGGAAGATACTGATTTTGCTTCCTATTGTTATTATTCACAATACATTGTGTCTCCATCAGACTCAGAATGAAAAATGTTGTTTTCTATAATTCTGGAGTTCCTACTTTAAAAACTATTATCTATGCCCTGGTTGGTGTGGCTCAATGATTAGAGCATTGGCCAAGGAGAGAGAGCGAGCTATTGCTGAAGTCTATACTTTATTCCACTTCATTTTAGAAAAGATACATCTAACATCCAGAGCGAGTAAAATATCCATCCCAGTTTAATGGAGAGCCAAGACAAATATGGTCCTTCTCACTCTCTTGATATTATATTTATTTTCTTGAATGGGGTATATAAATAAATGAAAACAGGGCATACATGAAAAAATAAATTCTTCTCCCACCCTGACTCACTAGGTTCCCACTCTAGGACCTACCCCCTCGGTAACTTCTGTTACCAGCTTATTGTGCATCCTTCCCCGAGATCTGTGCGTTTACAGATGTAAACTATGTGTGAGTATCACCTCCTGACCTGCAGACCGCTGCGCTTCCCATTCCTCTAGGCGACAACTGTGGTTTCTATTGCTCAAGATGAGCCATGACAAAACAGATGACACATTCATGCTGCTGAAGGGAAACTCGGTGACTCAGACACAAATTGTTCCATACACCTTTCATCCTCATTACCAGGTAACTCTGCCAAGGTCAAGTGGTGACATTCTGATTTACCACTGAGCAGACTGGACACAATTCACATTTGACGAGAATCTGAAATTCAAATACCAAAAAGAGAAAAAAAATATTTTCTTAAGGCCTCCGGTTTCGTAATTGAACTTGCTTTTTTGCTTTGTTGAAAACATTATTTTCCTTTTAGTTCAATGGACACCATCTATCTCAAAGAATAAAAACAAGACTCTTCCCCAAATCCCTAATTAACCACCAAACCTTTAAATTCAAGATCCAGTTTTACTAATTCTTGAAATCTCCATTTAGCATCTCAGAGAACAAGGACCAAGGAGCCTCACTGTTTTGACTAGCCAGATTAGGTTAAGCCAAATCCAGGATTCAAGTATGAAATGCAAATTTGGCTAACTGTGGCTCTGCCATTTACAAGAACCTGCATTCAAATAAATCAGAGATACATTTCTCCTGGCTATAGACAGCTTTTTAAATAGTGACTTCAGCCCTCCAAAGGTTTTTGTCCGGGTTGCCCGAAAGTGGACAATTTTCACAAATTTGCTTTGGCACCTGTGGCATGAATTTTTATTGAAAGTCACAGTTGTTTTAGTGGGCACCGCCATCTGCCAGAAGAGCTCTATAGGGGCCTCCCAGCCAACTTCATGACAGCTATGTGCACCTACATATGCCAAGCTCTGTAAGGCATGACCTGTCCTCCAATTCTTTGCTCGCCTGCACATGGCCACTAGCTCATTTGCACTTTTAATCAGAGAGCACACTATTGAGAGTTTCTGCAGGATTTCTGAAATCAAACAGCATCTCCCTATAGAAGACTCCTCTGCTTCCTCCCCGCAAAGATTCCTTTTTCTCTAAAGTTATACTAATTTATTCTGTCAAATCAAACAGGCGAGGCAACACAAGAGAGATGGGTTCATTGGGAACATACATTTTCCATGGAATTAAACAAAATAAAGAGTTGGTTGGGAAGAAATGGGAATGTAGCCTAAAACCATTCTCAAAATGCCCTTTAAGTAAACTGTGGGAAAGATGACTGATTTAGGAGGTTTCAAATAAGTCTGCAGGGGTATTTTGAGACCAGAGGTATTTCGTGACCAGATATTTGATGATGGCAAAAAAAAAAAAGACATCTGTTATAATAATGGAGAAAATAAAATGCAGTAAGTATTGCTAAGAGAGTCCCTTGAAATAGTTGGTAGGCCACTGAGGAAGTAGGACCTATGCACTTGTTGGAATTATTGTTACATTGCTAAATTCAGCACAAAGCAGAACAACAAACATTCTGGATCCATGACTGCTATATGGACTTTATTTCCTACTCATCATGATGACCAGACCATCTGCATACTTTACATTGAAAGGAACCAGTTCTGACAACTAGCACCCTCCATTTACATAACAGACCTAACCAATCCCAACTGACGTAGCTAGCATCCCCCATTTACACTGAGGTTGGAGGACATAAATGAGAATATCTCCTATGATTTGCCCTTTATTAACCCTTCCTTTCTTTGTTTCCTTTGCAAAACAATTTGGATTGCTACTTTAATCTGTGCTCCACATTGAAATCCCTCCTTTGGTCAAAGAAACCTTTTTATTCTTTACACATTTTTTTGCAGGAAACGAGTAAACTCGTCATATCGCTTTTTATACCAAAGCGCGGGAGACGAGTTTTTTTCAAAAATGATGAGTAGAGACAGATTCCGTCAAATATGGAGGGCCTGGCATTTCAACAACAACGAAAATATGCAAGACAACTCAGATAGACTTTGCAAAGTCAGACCATTATTGGATTTCTTTCAAAGAAGTTTACAGGTCTATTCAGCAGTTGTCTTTAGGTGAAGCATAGTACTGTGGAGGGGAAGATTATTCTTCAGGGTTTATAATGCAGGGAAAATTATAAAATATGGGATTCTGGTGCATATGGTATGTGAAAGCAATACTGGCTACATATGCAATTTCGAAATTTATTGCGGTGAAGGAAAGAGATTAATCGAAACAATTCAAACAGTGGTATCTCCTTATACAGATTTATGGCACCATGTATACATGGGTAATTATTACAATAGTGTTCAAAACAGCGAGATACTCTTGGAAAAAAAAAAATCAGAATATGCGGTACCATACGGAAAAATAGAGGACTTCCAGATTGTCTAAAAACGGTTTCATCGAAAAATGGTGAAACAACTTTCAGAAGGAAAAAGGATATTTTGCTGCAAGTCTGGCAATCAAAAGAGACAGTGTTTCTCATATCCAGCATTCACTCTGCTGAGATGAGGGAGAGTGAAAACATCGATAGAAGGACAAGACAAAAAATGATAAAGCCAAATGCTCTGATCAATTACAACCGATACACGAAAGGTGTAGACCGGGCGGATCAGTACTTGTCGTATTATTCAATATTACACAAAACGGCTAAATGGACCAAAAGAATGGCTATGTACCTTATAAATTGTGCCTTATTCAACTCATTCGTAGTACATAATTCAGTTAATTTGGCTAACAAAAAGAAATATCAAACTTTTTTAAAGGACATAGCGGTCCATTGGCTAACTGATGAAATTTCAATAGGTGAACCAGCCGAACCTGTACCATCGACATCTAGGAGCAAGGGTTGCAAATCGGATCCACCAGGGAGACTATCAATGGACATGAGAAAACATACATTGGAACCTCTAGTTGGAACCGGCAAAAATAAAAATGTTTTATGTCGTTGTCGTGTGTGTGCCACTCATAAACTACGCAGTGAAACGCGGTACATTTGTAATATACCTCTGCACAAAGGAAAGTGTTTTGAACGCTACCACACAGTGAAGCACTATTAGGTTATAGTTTTTTTTTATAAGATCTGTTGAAAATTTTGAAAAAATATTGTAATTTTGTATAAATAAAATTATTTTGATTGTGAAAGAGTGTTTTTTATATGTTTACCTAGAATGTAGTAATTTTGTATACATAAAAAATACAGTAACACATATTTTTCAAAGTAAATAAATAGAGACCTCTTTTCAAACTAAAACACTGAAAGTTTCATAGAAAAATATCAAATAGATCGAAAGATATGAATATTTTACGGAAAGTCTAATTTTGGCGAGAAAATGTCAAAAAAGCCCCGTGTTACGATGCGATGTGGCGGGAAAATGCCTGATTACAAAGTATTTATAACAGCCTAAACTTTTGTTGTTGTTGTTGTTGTTTTTATGTTTCCACACATGAATCATCACATAATCACCAGGAAGTTAAACCAAAATTAGTTTAAATTCAAGTTTAAAAGTTCTTTGTCTCAAGAATGAAAATTTCCTCTTTTTTCCTTTATTTTTTTCCTATATGTTGTTTTATCATTGTGTTTTGTTATTTGTATGATTGGCAAGCTCATTAGAATTTTACTTTATGGAACACTTAAGAAGACTTAGCTTATTAATGGCTCAACCTTGAAACAACACAATTCTCATTCAAAAATCAGGCTAAAGGCTGTACAACTCCCCTCCCCCATCACTCCCAAGCAGACTGGGGACCCTAATTTTCTGCACAAGAGGACTTGACTCTCAGTGCACACATGTGGGAACTCTGTCTCTCATCGTGAGCACACGGGATCCCAGATTCTCAGTGCACTCACACTTAGCACCAGTGACTCCACTTCTCAGAGCATGCCCACACAGGGACCCTGATTCAAGGCGCAAGGCCACACCAACTGACAGAGACTCCAACACTAGATTCTTAGCCATGCACACAGGGTCTCTGACTCCTGGTGCGAGCTAGGGGACTCCAATTTTTGGCGTATGCCCACAGGGACTTTTTTTTTCAGTGTGGCACATGCAGGGTCCCTGATTCTAGGTGTATGCACAAGGCTGCAGTCAGCGCTGGTGACTCCGATTCTCTGCATGCGTGGCTCCCACTGACCCACAGCAGCAACACATCTCAGTGTCAGAGCTTTTCAGTGACACTTGAGTGGTGCAACACTCACACTGCACATGGTTCAGGCCCCTGCAACTTGGCATTTGAACCTTCTGGTAACAGTTAGAATGGGGAGACAATGAAACAATTCCCAGAGGAAAGAAAAAGAGAAATTGCCAAGAAAGGAAATAAGTGAAACTGAGTCATGCAATATGACAGAAAAAGAATTCAGAGTAATGGTCATACAATTCATAAACTAGATGGATGAGAAAATCAACAACCTATGCAAAAATCAGAAAGAAATAAAAAGTGATACAGTTACAATAAAAAATGCTATGGAAGGTTTCAACAGTAGACTAGAAGAAGTAGAGAACCGAATTAGTGAGTTAGAAGATAAAGTAGAGAAACAAGCCCAATTTGAACACCAACTGGAGAAAAAAATTAAAAAGCAGGAGGAGAGCTTAAGGGACAATACAAAATGAATATTATACATATTATCTTCTATAATAAAAGAGGAACATGCAAATGTGACCGTTACCACCAGCCAATCAGAGCGGCTGTATGCAAATTAACCCAGCCAAGATGGAGGCTAACAGCCACGGAACTAGAGCAAACCAAAGGGTTCTGTTGCAACTGCCTGCCTATGCTGGCAGTTGGAAGTGGCACCAGGGCACCAGGGCACCAGGAAGTGGGAAAGCAAGGTGGCGGGCCGGGGAGCGGGTAAGAGGTGGCAGGGGGTCGGCGCCCTGCTTGGCAGCTGTCCAGGCCCTTTGCGGGGCATCAGGGAATGGGAAAGAGGCAGCAGGGGGTCAGTGGCCTGCTTGGTGGGCTTCCCAGGCCCTTTGTGGGGCACCGGGGAGTGGGAAAGCAAGGCTGCAGGGGCCGGGGTCCTGCTTGGCAGCTCCCCAGACCCCTTGGTGGCACCAGGAAGTGGGAAAGGAAGGCAGCAGGGGATGGGTGAGTGGGAAAGAGTTGGAAGCCTGCTTGGTGGCTTCCCAGGTCCCTTCTGGGGATCAGGGAGCAGGAAAAGGCTGGCCTGACCATGAGGCGGGGTTTTCCCTGCTTTCTGGTGGCTGGAGGAAGATGGGAAGTAGGCAAGCTTGGGAGGCAGGCCACACCCAGCCCTGGCTACAGCTCAAAAAAGAGAACAACATGCAGGGGAGGACAAGAGTCTGAGAGATCAACATAGAGGGGGTGCCTGCTCCAAACCTCCACAGTGTGCCTGGTGGCAGGTCCCCAGCAGGTAGACATACACAGGAGGACTGCTCCGAGCCTCAGATGCAGCTGGGGGCAGGTCCCCAGTGGCCACACACACACACACACACACACACACACACAAAAGGCGCCTGGCAGACTGGGGCCATCATAGGACATCCACTGAGGGGGTCCCAGACTGTGAGAGGGCACAGGCCAGACTGAGGGACTCCCTCCAACCCGAGTGCACAAATTTTTGTGCACCGGGCCCCTAGTATATGTATAATAGGGGAGGCCAGAAGGACAAGAAGAGCAGCAAGGATTAGAGAATCTATTCAAATAAATAATGACAGAAAACTTCCCTGATGTGGGGAAGAAAAAATGCAGAGAATTCCAAGCAAGATGAATCCTAAAAGACCCATACCAAGACACATCATAATTACAATGGCAAATGTTAATGACAAAGAGAGAATCTTAAATGCTGCAAGAGAGAGACAGAGTTACCTACAAAGCATCCCCCATCAGATTATCAAATGATTTCTCAACAGAAACACACCAAGTTAGAAGGTAATGGAATGAAGTATACAAAGTGATACAAAGCAAAGGACTGAATCCATGAATACTCTATCTCGCAAGGCTATCAATCAAAATTGAAGGAGAAATCAGGCGCATCATAGACCAAAAAAAATGCTAAGGGAGTTTATTACTACCAAACTAGCAATGCAAGAAATGATAAAAGTACTGCTGTAAAAAGAAGAAATAAGAAGGGAAGAAGGAACACAGGCATAAAGCACAGAAATGGCTATGAACAAGTACTTATCAATAATAACCTTAAATGTAAATGGGTTAAATGCTTCAATCAAAAGACATCGAGTGACTAAATGGATAAGAAAACATGACCATATATATGCTGTCTACAGGAGACCAACTTCAGAACAAGGGACTCACACAGACTGAAAGTCAAGGGATAGAAAAATATCTATCAGGAAAACGGAAATAAAAATAAAGCTGGGGTAGAAATACTTATATGGTATTTCTAAACAGACCTCAAAGTAGACAAAATAGACCTCAAAGTGAAGACCATAACCACAGACAAGGAAAGTCACTTCATAATTCTAAAGGTATCGATACAACAAGAGGATATAACTCTGGCAAACATATATGCACCCAATGTAGGAGTACCCAAATACATAAAAAAAAAAAAACTTCTGGAAGATATCAGGAGAGAGATCGACAGTAATACAATCATAGTAGGAGACTTTAATCCCCCATTAACATCACTAGATAAATCCTCTGGACAAAAAAATAGCAAAAAAGCAGCAACCCTAAATGACTCATTAGATCAGATGGACTTAATCAACATCTTTAGAACATTCCACCCCAAAACTACAGAATACATATTCTTCTCAAACACATATGAGACATTTTCAAAGATAGACAACATATTGGGTCACATGCAAAGTCTCTCCAAATTCACGAAGACTGAAATCATATCAAGCATCTTCTCAGATCACAATGGCATAAAATTAGAAATCAACTACAAGAAAAACAATCACAAAAATTCAAACACTTGGAGGCTGAATAGCATACTATTAAACAATCAGTAGGCTACCAAAGAGGTCAAAGAAGAAATTAAAAACATTCTGGAAACAAATGACAATGAAAACACAACAATCTAAAATATTTGGGACACAGTGAAAGCATTCCTGAGAGGAAAGTTCATATCATTACAGGCCTACCTCTAAAAAAACAACAAGAAAAACTGGTAATAAACCATCTAAATCTGCAACTTGAAGAATTAGAAAGAGATCAACAAGAAAAGCCCAGAGTGAGCAGAGGAAGGAAATAATAAAGATGAGAGTGGAAATAAATGACATAGAGACAAAAAAATAATAATGAAATACAAAAGATCAATACAAAAGAGCTGGTTCTTTGAAAGGATAAACAAGATTGATGAACCTCTAGCCAGGCTCAACAAGAAGCAAAAAGAGAGGACCCAAATAAACAAAATCAGAAACGAAAGAGGCGAAATAACAACAGACCCCACAGAAATATGAAGAATTGTAAAAAAATACTATGAGCAACTCCATTCCAACAAACTGGTCAACCTAGAAGAAATGGACATGTTCCTAGAAAAATACCACCTTCTAAAACACAACCAGGAGGAATAAAAAAATCTGAATAGGCTAATATCTATGGAAGAAATTGAAGCAGTAATCAAAAAACTTCCAACAAACAAAAGCCCTGAACCAGATGGCTTCACAGCAGACTTTCATCAAACATTCCAAGAAGAAATAAAACCTATCTTCCTCAGACTATTCCAAAAAATTCAAGAGGAAGGAACACTTCTAAGCTCTTTCTACGAAGTCAGCATTACCCTAATCTCAAAACCAGATAAAGACACCACCAAAAAAAAAGAGAACTACAGGCCAATATCCCTCATGAACATAGATACCAAAATTCTTAACAAAATTCTAACAACTCAAATCCAGCATTACATTAGAAAGATCATACACCATGACCAAATGGGATTTATTCTGGGAATGCAAGGATGGTACAATATCTGCAAATTAATAAATATGATACATCATATAAACAAACTCAGAGACAAAAACCATATAATAATACCATTGATGCAGAAAAAGTATTTGAAAAAATGCTTTCCTTGGTAACAACCTTTCTTGATAAAAAACTCTCAGCAAGGTGGGAATAGAAGGATAATACCTCAACATAATAAAAGCCCTATATGACAAACCCACAGCCAGCATCATACTCAATGGGCAAAAACCAAAACCATTTCCCCTAGGAATGGAACAAGACAGGATGTCCACTCTCACCACTCCTGTTCAACATAATACTGGAAGTACTAGCCATTGCAATCAGACAAGAAGAAATAAAAGGCATCCAAATTGGAAAAGAAGAAGTAAAACTATCCTTATTTGCAGACGACATGATACTGTACATAGAAAACCCCAAAGACTCCATAAAAAAACTATTAGACTTAATAAATGAATTTGGCAATGTAGCAGGACAAAATTAACACCCAAAAGTCTATGGCTTTTCTATACACCAATAATGAACTTATGGAACAAGAAACTAAAAAAGCAATCTCATTTATGATTACAATAAAAAAAATTAAGATACCTAGGAATAAACTTAACCAAGGAGATAAAGGACCTGTACTCAGAAAATTTCAGGATGCTGAAAAAAGAGATTGAAGAAGACATGAATAAATGGAAGAATATACCATGTTCATGGATTGGTAGAATCAATATCATTAAAATGTCCAAATTACCCAAAGCAATCTATAAATTCAATGCAGTCCCCATTAAAATACCAATGGCATACTTCAAAGACCTAGAACAAACTCTCCAAAAATTCATCTGGAATAAAAAAAGGTCCCGAATAGTTGCGACAATCCTGCGAAAGAAGAACAAAGTTGGAGGGATCTCAATATCAAATATCAAGCTATACTACAAAGCCACTGTTCTCAAAACTGCCTGGTACTGGCACAAGAACAGACATATAGACCAGTGGAACAGAACAGAGAACCCAGAAATCGACACAAGCCATTATGCTCAATTAATATTTGACAAAGGAGGCAATAACATACAATGGAATCAAGACAGTCTCTTTAATAAATGGTGTTGGGAAAATTGGACAGATACTTGCAAAAAAATGAAACTAGACCACCAACTTACACCATACACAAAAATAAACTCAAAATGGATAAAGGACTTAGATGTAAGATGGAAAACCATAAAAATCTTAGAAGAAGCCTTAGGGACCAAAATAGCAGACATTTGTCATTGCAGTATCTTTATTGATACAGCTCCTAGGGCAATGGAAATTAAGGAGAAAATAAACAAATGGGACTACATCAAAATAAAAAGCTTCTGCACAGCAAAAGAAACCACCAACAAAACAACAAGAAAGCTCACTGCATGGGAGAACATATTTGCCAATGTTATCTCTGATAAGCGTTTAATCTCCAACATTACCAGGGAACTCATACATCTCAACAAAAGGAAGATAAACAATCCAATCAAAAAATGGGCAAAAGACCTAAATAAGCATTTTTCTAAAGAGGACATATAGAAAGCCAAGAGACATATGAAAACATGTTTAAAGTCACTAATCAGGTTGAAACCAAGATGGCGGCATAGGGAAACACCAGAATTGTAGCCGTGCACAACCATTTCAAAACCACAATGAAAAGAAAAAATGGACACCACCCAGACCCACAGGGAGGCTGGCTGAGTGGAAATTCTACAATTAGAAAGAGACTGAGATGCAGAGGAGGTGCAGAAATAAAGTGCAGAGGTACGGAGGCACGCTCAAAGGGGCTCATGGAAAGGGCTGGCAGCATTTCGTACCAGAGGGAGGCACAAGCTCCTGATGGCTCTGAACTCCAGTTCCCCAGGTGAGTTTCTGGGGACTCAGAACCATACGGGGAGGTGCTGGACTGTCTAGCACCGTCAGGCACTGTCTGGCACTGTCGAGCACCAGGAGGAACTCCAGAGCAGCTTGAGACCCAGTGCCTCTTAGGGCAGGGCTGAGAAGCAGCCATAGCTGGTTGCTCCACCCTGCAGACTCCCCAAGAGCCCGCCCCA
Organism: Murina feae; assembly: GCA_004026665.1. Classification (NCBI taxonomy): domain Eukaryota; kingdom Metazoa; phylum Chordata; class Mammalia; order Chiroptera; family Vespertilionidae; genus Murina; species Murina feae. The sequence continues at coordinate 1,382 of PVJC01031251.1, read as the reverse complement.
CCCAGGCTGTGCGCAGAGACTTTTGCATATAAAAGGCTGAGCAGCCTCAGGCAAAGGCTAAAATAGCACCTCCTTGGAGATACAAATGCTAGCGTACCCAGGGGTCTGAGTGGTACAATCCTAAATACAACTCCTCAGATTCATAAGGGACACACATGGGGCAGACTCCATGAGCACCAAAGCTCCACTGAAACAACTCTTGCCCCATAAGGGTGTCTCCAGCACAGAAGTTCTCCCACTGTAGACATAGCTGATTTGCATAACCAAGTGGCTTGGAGGTCATTTCCTCTCAGTGATCACCTAACACAGAAAGCCACGCTATCAACCCAGGGAAGCAGCCAAAATGTGGAGACAAAGAAACTGATCACAAATGACAGAAATGGAGGAAAGCAAACAACAGGATATAGAGTTCAAAACCACGGTTATAAGGTTTTTCAAAAATTTTCTAGAAACCATTGATAAACTTAGTGAGACCCTCAATAAATCTAATGAGACCTTCGAGGATATGAAAAAGGACCAACTAGAAATTAAGCATACACTGACTGAAATAAAGAATATTATACAGAGATCCAACAATGGATTAGAGGAACACAAGAATCAAGTCAAAGAAGTGAAATACGAAGAAGCAAAAATTCCCCAAATGGATAAGCAAAAAGAAAAAAAGAATCCAAAAATATGAAGACAGTGTAAGGAGCTTCTGGGACAACTTCAAGCATACCAACATCAGAATTATAGGGGTGCCAAAAGAAGAGAGAGAGCAAGATATTGAAAACCTATTTGAAGAAATAATTACAGAAAACTTCCCCTACCTGGTAAAAGAAATAGACTTCCAAGTTCAGGACACACAGAAAACCCCAAACAAAAGGAATCGAAGAGGACCACACCAGGACACATCATAATTAAAATGCCAAGAGCAAAAGACAAGGAGAGAATTTTAAAAGCAGCAAGGGAAAAGCAGTCAGTTACCTACAAGGGGGCACCCATATGTCTGTCAGCCAATTTCTCAATAGAAACTTTGCAGGCCAGAAGAGAGTGGTAAGAAATATTGAAAGAGATGAATAGCAAGAACCTACAGCCAAGATTACTTTACCCAGAAAAGCTATCATTCAGAATTGAAGGTCAGATAAAGAGCTTCGCAGACAAAAAAAAAAGCTAAAGGAGTTCATCACCACCCAACCAGTATTATATGAAACTAGGGGCCCGGTGCACAAAAATTTGTGCACTGGGGTGGTGGGGGAGGGGGGTCCCTCAGCCCGGCCTGTGGCCTCTCACAGCTTGGGACCCCTCTGGGGATGGCCACCTGCTGGTGTGCCTGGCCAGCCTGGATGAGGGGCCAATGTCTGTTTGCAGGCTGGTCAAGCACCCCAGTGGAGATCCTCACC
>PVJC01031250.1:0-20689 GCA_004026665.1 Murina feae | reverse complement strand
TTTCTTCCTAGATGTAGATGAATGTGCAGCTGGCATCCATCGCTGTGGCCCCAACTCTGTGTGTATCAACTTGCCGGGAAGCTACAGGTGTGAGTGCCGGAGCGGTTACAGGTTTGCAGAGGACCAGTACACTTGCGTCTGTGAGTCCCAAAGTCATTCCTCTTTTTTGGCCAAAATGATGCTGAACCTAGCTCGTTCATTCATTAACATTTCCACTTCTGTTGTATGGTTTTTCTAGAAAACATAACCCAAAGCTATGGCTCACTTCAATTCTGGGTTGTTTGTTTTGGTTGCTTTGTTGTTGTTTTTCTAAATAGACATTTTTGGTGTTGAGATATTGAAGGATGATCACTTCAGCTGGGATTCCCGTGTGTCCGGTATTTGGTTCAGTCATGTAACAAGACTATGAACTTCTTTAATAAATAATAACAGCTCTAGGTAGAGGTCAAATATGTCTCAAATTACAATGAAATAGATTTGTAATTCAAAGATGCTTTTCCCACTTGACCAGCAAAAGCATTCCATCTGATCAATTAAAGAGTAATATGCAAATTGACCCTCACTCCATCACACCCACAAGCCACGCCCATCAACCAATCAGAAGAAAATATGCAAATTAACTCAACTAAGATGGCGGCAGCCACAGAGCTGAAATTGCCCCGGGCAATGGAGGAAGCCAGGGCCCTGTGGGCCCTGAGCTCTACTCAAGGCTACAAAGTTTCAATTATAGAAGATAAACAAACCCCAGATACCTGCTTGCAGCCAGGCACCCCAGTAGGGACCCAAACCCTGAAGGGGCTGTGGGAAGCCTGAAATGGCCCTCTGCCCCTCACCCAGGCTGGCCAGGCATGCCAGCAGGTGGACATCCCCCAAGGGGTCCCAGACTGTGAGAGCACAGGCCGGGCTGAGGGAACCCTCCCCCAATTTTTTGTGCACCGGGCTTCTAGTCTATATATATAAAAGCCTATGTGACTGTTATGACTGGATGACCAGATGACCAGCTGGTAGCTATGATGCACACTGACCACCAAGGGGCAGATACTCAACACAGGAGCTGCCCCCTGGTGGTCAATGTGCTCCCACAGCCAACCTCCTGTGGTCCCTTCACTCGGCCGGCCTGCCCCAATCAGCCCCTTGGCCCCATCACTGGCCAGGCTGAGGGACCCCACCCATGGATGAATTCATGCACCAGGCCTCTAGTCTATAATAAAATAACATTTTCTAGGGTTCACACCCCAAAAAAAGTGGATCCAAAAGAACTAGTATTCCAAATTCATCCCATTGCTAGATGATATTAAAGAAAATACACTTTTAAATCCACTGTTTTGGTGATCTTCATGCCTAGTGCTTTAACCACAAACCCAGACCAGCACTTCCTGAATTTTAATGTGCATACAAACCATCTAGTGATCTTGTTGAAATTCAGATTCCCTGGCTCTGGGATAGGACCTGAGGACCTGCATTCCTTATTAGCCTTCAGAAGTCCCTATGCTGTTGGTGTGCCGATCAGGCTGTGAAGAGTTCACCCATTTGCAGGCCGAACTCTTGGACATCCTCGCCTTCTTCTCTTTTTAGTGATTGCCCCACCTCCCAACCCCTGTGAGGATGGCAGCCATACCTGTGCTCCCGCTGGCCAGGCCCAATGCGTTCACCTTGGAGGCAGCGCCTTCAGCTGCGTCTGCCTGCCTGGTTACACTGGCAACGGGCACCAGTGCACCGGTGAGTACCTGCGGGTCAGCCTCAGTGACAATGGAAGGTCACCTTGGATACACATCCCCACATAGGCAGAACCTGGTTTAGAAAAGACCTCTCCCTTTGACTCATACAGCTTTGGAATTGCAAAAAGAGAAAGAGAAGAGTGTCCTTTGAGTCAAAAAGCGGGGCCAAGGGTGGATCTCCCTTGGCTTGGATTGGTGAACATGTATGGTTTCCATGGTGGAGATGTGCCTTGAACGCCAGGAGCCACTGCCGGCTTATAACCTTCTGTTCCTTGGAGCCTTGTGTGGGCGGGAGGGACTTCGGGACAGTCATTTAATCTCTTGTTAGGATGCCAGCTTCCTCCAATCTCTTTGGTTAATGACCTAATTTAGCACTTTCAGTCATACTTAATTTTTAGTTGCTATTTCCCTGCTTCAAGTAATATTTTAAGCAATATCTGAACATGCAAATAATTCTAAGTTTTTCCCTCTCTTCTCTCTGTGGCAACAGATAGAGGAATTCCATAGATAAGAGGATATTAACACTTTATATAAGAGTCCTCAAAACTTTTCTTCCAGAAACGTAACTACCATTAAGACTTATAAAATCAATAAACCAGAATGCAGGACTAACTGTTCAGATTTAACTTAGAAATAATGTGTGAGGCTGTTTTTGAAACAGTAAGCATAACATTCGGGTATAAATATCATGGAACTAGGTTTAGTAGTGGTTTCATCTAGAGATTATTCAGTGTGAATTGACATAATCCACCCAGTCGCATGTGATTGCATTGAAACTCAGTTTCATGCTGTCTGTCCATCAGTAACTCAATTTCATGCTGTCTGTCCATCAGTAACACACACATTATGGTAAAAGCAGACACTGGGAAGGAGAGGATGGTGGGAAGAGGGTTTGGAATGGGAAAAGGTCTCTCTTGGGAATAGAAACCTGAGAGGCAGGCTTTCCACCTCTTGAATTGCTGCCTGCATCTGCCACTGTACCCCTGGGCCCACTGAGCGGGGTGCTAAGAACTGCTTTGTAACTCCCAGGAGCTCCACAAAGATCTAAGTAGCCCGGCCCTTCTTCCTCCTCGCCAGAGGTTTGATTCTCATCCATCTCCCTTTCCTTTCGCTTTGGTTTCAGCAGGACAGGCTGACTGGACCAGCAGACCACAACCACATGTTATTAACAGACAATGTGTGTCAAGGCAGCTCAGCCCTCTTCTCCTTTCCAGATGTGGAGGGCGACTTAGTCTCTTCTGAATCTTGCTGCTTAATCAATTAATGTTTCCTCTTCTGTCCAGAAGCTCTGTTTATGGTTTTATTTAAAACACAATTTACGTGGAAATGACTTAAAGTTGGGTCTCAGTTCAGGCCTGATTCCCCCAACCCCCTGCAAAAACAACATAAACCACCCCCGGATTTAGACAGAGTTCACATGTTTCTCAAGTTAGAATGAGGTGCATTTGTAATTCAGAGATGCTTGTCCCACTTGACCAGCCAAAGAGCTCTGTCTATAATAGATAGGCTCTTTATAGATGGGGTACCCTCTCCAGGTTTGGCGGGGTCAGGGTGAGGTGCACAGACTCCTTATTTATGTCAAGCCCCACAGTGGGAATAATACTTTGTCCACCCTTGTGGAACTTATCACTCAGTTCAATTTTACACTCTACTGGTTTGAGAAATGAGAATGCAGAGAAAAAAAAATATTGCTAGAATTTCATATTCAAACATCTGGCTGCTCAGGTCAGCTAAGAGGGTGCTTATAAAGTATTTAATTTCTTGGATCTTTGGTTTAAAGCAAAGCAATTTAAATTAATTGCAGCCTAGATGTGAGAAGTGTTAATCATCAGAATGTTAATTAAGGTTAGATGTACCTTTGCCCTAATCCCTTCTAAAATCATTCTCTCACCCTCCTTTTAACTTCTAGCCTGTTCTATACGACTTTGCTTACCTCTCTTGTTCACCTCTCTTGTTCTCTGCTTTTAGAATTCTCTCTGGGACCCACAAATTTAAAAATTATGTCAAACACATCAGTTGCTTCCCCAGCGTGTTAATTATCTATTGCTGTATAACAGACCACCCCAAAATGGGGCAGCTTAGAACAATACACATTTATTACCTTCAGGTCAGAGTCCTGCCTTAGGTGGGTCCTCTGCTTTAGGACACTCACAGGGCCTCAAGTCAAGGGGTCTGTCAGGCTTGGGGTCTCATCTGAAGGACCAACTGGGGAAAGAGCCTCATATAGTTATTGCAGGATTCAGTTCCTTGAGGGACTGACTGATGGAGAGTCTCAGATCCTTGCTGGCTGTAGTCTAGAGGTGACCATCAGTTGTGTTTTTTTTTTGCTACACGGCCCTCTCCAACAAGGAAGCTGACTTCATCAAAGCCAGGGGCAGAGACGGAAGTTATAATCATAAAATGCCATCCCCTCAATATTGCTTTTGTGTATTAGTTAGAAGCAAGGAAGCAAATTACTCAAGTGAAAGGGATCATACAAGACTGTGAATACCAGGAGGGAAGAGAGATATCTTTGGGGCGATCTGAGAGGCTGCCTCCTATAGTCAGTTACCATGTGGCTGCTTTCCAAGCTTTCAGACTGTGGTAGTAGAGAATGAATAATCATTTTTCTAAATACCCATACCATATCTAAGTCAGGCTGGGCTAATCACAGAGGTGACTTGCAGGACACGTGTGTGTGTGTGTGTGTGTGTGTGTGTGTATTTTAAGGCATGTGTCCCAGTGGCCATAGAGATAAATGGAAAAAAATGCAGAAAAATAGAGATAAGGGCTCAGTTTATTCCATCAAACTCGCAATAAAGGGGTGTGTGGTTATTTTCTCTGGTTCCCTGGAGAGGCTGCACTTGGCTTTAGGTTCTCTATCTAGTCTGAGTCACTAGCAGGAACCACTTTATCCAAGTCAAGTTAAATCATTCCTCAGCCCTCCTGTGTTGATCTCAGACCTGTGTTGGTCCCGGCCCTGTGTTGATCTCAGTCCTGTGTTGGCAGGAGCTGAAGTTCCTCAGGCACATTTGTCCTTATAGAGCCTTGGCCATTTTGCCTGGTGCAAAAACAGATTGTCTTGAATTGGACCTTTCCAGGGAGGAACAAGTGTGAGTTGAGGAGATGGGATCCAGATGGCCCATCACCCAGGGCCACCACTGCTCAGCAGGGCCAGGAGAGGAGGTGCTTATGCTATTGTCACAGGTTTTCTGTTTTAAGGATATGCTATTGAGTAAGGTAAAGTAACGGTGGTGCAGCCACAGAAGGAGAGAACAAGACTTAAAAGGAGGAAGTTTATTATTCTCATAGGACCAGAGAAGAGTTCACCGTGTGCCATGCAGGGCCACGACCAGAAGGATTCTTGACTAAATGGGTGGGGAGTGAGAACTTGTGGGCCCTTACGGGGAGTCTGGAGTGGGATGCAGGTTAATTGGCACCAGGAAATTTCACTGTGGGTTCGAAAGCAAAGCAGACAAAGGAGGGAAGGAGGGAGCTAGAATCCATTGGTTGGGTTTGTTTTGAAGGGATTTCAGCTGGTTTGGGGTGTGGGCTTCAGGGCAATGCGGAGAAAGTGGAAGCACCAAAGCAAGAAGTCAAAATGCAGGATTTTCAACACGTTTTCCAAACTGTTTTTTGCCAGCTTCATAGACGCTGGAAAGGAGAAGTACCATGTGCTGAGCCTGCGCCACCTGTGCTCTCGAGTGTAAAGGAGCTCTGCTGCACCTTGCACACTGCTGTCATGACCTCACGGTTCTCACAGCCCCCAAGACCCTGACAGTGATTGTTCGGCATAAACCTCCCCCAGGGGTACAAGGAAAGCCCCTCCCTTGGCAAGGGGCTGGAAGTCTTTCCATACTTTCTCTCCTGACACCCTGGGAAATAGCGAAGAGTTCTCCTTACAAAAGCCCCAGTTACCCCTGAAGCCTGCAGTGTTGGCCCTCCTGAGGGGGCCGCGGCCTGCTCTGAGCTCGGGACGTGGGGTGGCTGATCGGACGTGGTGTAAGCGCCTCCAAGGAGGTGCCATGGACTGTGCTCCAGAGAGCCTTAACCTGCTCCAGATTTGAGGGGATAAGGGTTTCTCACTTGTGATGGTTTTAGTCTCCTGAGGGACTTTTCCCTGTTGAGCATTTATACCAGTTCCTGTCTCCCCAGGACTTCAGTGTCTGTGGGGAGGATGGCTGCTCTTTTAGGTCTGACAGAATTCTAGACCATAGGCTTAAAGAACTTAGGTAACTTGGTAGCTCTGGGGAGTCCCCTCTGAGTTCAAAATAATCACAAGAAACTGATCCAGGAATTCCTGCTTCCTGTCATTGCCTGGGTTCCGGTTACCAGGAGAAGTACTTTTAGCATATGTATTCTGAATAGCTTTCATTTCCTGCCTTTGGCTGGACGTTAATTTTTACAGCTTTGGTTTCATAGCCTCTTCCAGGCCCAAGGAACTTGATAGTCACTGGCTTTGCCCAACTGGGAATTTGACTTGTGCTTTGGAAGAGACAATCTCAAGGATGACCAAATTTGACAGTGTTACAGCTCCTACTCATTACACTGGAGATAAGGTTTTCCTTTGGGTTAACTGAGGAGCTCACCACTTGTTTCTAGCTTCTCAGATGAAGTTCTAACTACATTTTTGCCTTCGCAGGTGAAAGGAAGTTGACCATGGAGGCCAATTGCTCATTCGAGCAGAGCCTTTCTGGGTGGCATTAAACTTGGTTATGTTGAGCATTTAGGACTTTTTTGGACTCGAGGGAGCTAATTTATGTTGACTAACCTCCCCTGAGACTGAGGAATGCTAATTTGCTAATTATAATGAAAGAGATTCCTCTCCTATGAACAGAAGGTCTGTGTTGCACGACCAGTGTGTCTGCTTGCTGGGACCAGGACAGGAGTGGCTCTGTGAGAGTGTGGTCACAGGCAGAGTGGCGCTGATAACCCTGGAGGAGATTCCATCTGGGTCCCAGGAGGCTGGGTGAGGAGCCACGTCTGTCCTCAGCCAACTCACATCCAATTCAGGCTGTAAGTCTCTGGCTTCCCGGTCCCATGAGTCCCCACCCTGGCTGGTACTAAGTTGTTGCAGTTCATTTCTGGGATCCTGTTTTCTAGGTGTCACACTGATCATCCCATCCACATATTTCCTATTTACATGTTTTGAAATCAGTGTTTGGATGTCACTGTGGATGTGACTATTTTCAGTGGAGCCTTGATCAGACCTACACCCTTAGCCTCCTCTTAACTCTCAAAGACTTCCTGCCTGTGAAGACAGCTTACCTCAACCCCTGGGCATCGGTTTTAACAGTCTCAGAGATGGTTTTCTGTTTTTGCTATTGTCTGATTTCAGTAATCAGTAAATAAACTAGAAGGACTAGAAGTTGACTTTTGTTTGAAGTTTCAGGTTGTTGTAAGTTTAAGAAATGGGAAAATTCTCATGGTCCTATGTAGTAGCGTGTGTGTGGGGGGGGGGGAGAGCAAGTTCTGAATTGTTTGTACTTTGTAATAAGCCTAATAAATTTAGATTTTAAAAAAATATATATTTTATTGATTTTTCACAGAGAGGAAGGGAGAGGGATAGAGAGTTAGAAACATCAATGAGAGAGAAACATCGATCAGCTGCCTCCTGCACACTCCCCACTGGGGATGTGCCTGCAACCAAGGTATATGCCCTTGACAGGAATCGAACCTGGAACCCTTGAGTCCATAGACCAATGCTTTATCCACTGAGCCAAACCAGTCAGGGCAAATTTAGATTTTTTAATGTGTTAAAATCTAAAATTTAGATTTTTTAATATGTCAAAACCCCTGATAATATTTTTCTTATACTTTTCTATTTCTTCTGAAAGTGGAAAGGAAAGAACAATTTCTGATGAATCGGGCATTCGAGACAGTAGGACTCTGGGCAAGACTGCATGTGCTTCTAACGTTGTTGAGACCTCGTTGGGCTTCTCTCCACCCGTAAATCAGTGCCATAGGGACATGGTGCCGGCAACAAAAGGGGAAAATCATTGTTACATATGTTTATTGTAGGGTTACTGAGAGGAATTAATAATTTATAGGCTAAAGGTTAGTTCACAGGTAATAATTTATTGGACTTCACTGTAGATGAAATTGCTGTGGAAATATACTGTAGGATCTATTTTTCGGAGGGACCACATGTTTAGTTTGTACACTGAACATTCCAATGGATTAGCTCACACAGCCATGACCTTGTTCTGTTAGGCGTGCCTTTCAATGTCAGTTTATTTCTGCTCATGCCCAAAGGTCTTCTGAAGTTGACCCCTCATTGTTGATCCTTCTGTACTAAAGGCCAGGTAGTAGCACAGATTGAGTGCAGTGAAGTCCTATACCCTCCCCCCTCCCCACTTCCCTCCACCCCTGTTCTGACACTGCAGATGTTGATGAGTGCTTGGAGAACAGATGTCACCCCTCAGCTACCTGCTACAACACCCCCGGCTCCTTCTCCTGCCGCTGCCAGCCTGGCTATCATGGGGACGGACTTCAGTGCACACCTGGTAAGGGGGAGGCCAGGTTAGGCACAGACAACTAGCTCCTTCAGCACTATTTTTCCAAGCACTTCAGCCCACTCTTGATTTCTCCAGGTCGGAGGCTGTGGTTAGTGATCTTCAGGCTCTGGATATTTCCCAGTTATCACCAGTGCTTGGTTTGCTGTTCACAGCTATTTGCATTCTGGGAGGCCTAGGGTGTGGCCTATCCATTGTCCTACCTATGAGCAGTTCTGGTTAATTGCCCTGCTTTGCCTTAATAAGTGTAAGTTAGAAGTATTGAGACCCAGGTTTCTAAACAGGAGTGCTGTGCTCTGATGAGCTGGGTGCAGCCTCCTATATGACTGCTCTGGGACTTGGCCTGAGGTACAGTCTAGTGATAGCTTGTGACCTGGGGCTCCTCAGATTTAAACTCTGGACTCAGGGGACAAGCCGAACTGTTTCCTCCTGAGTCTCTGGGATGTTTGTACCAAAGCCATGGCTGCTCTTCATTTTATCCAGACAGCAACAGGAGCCAGGAGGGGAGGGGGACGGGGTCACAGTAAAGTCGGCCTAGGTACTTACATGGCGGACTATGAGAGTTAGGGAAATGTTGGGTAGTTAGTGGCAGAGCTAAAATAAGAATCTAGGACTTCAAATTCCCAGTAACTTGCTCATTTTCCCACATTATGCTGCCTTCCAACTATGGAAGAAAAAGCCTCTGACCGGAGACCTTGAGGATGGCTCTTAGAAAGAGGTGGGTGACAATGCCTTTTATTCCTCCTTCTCCTTGTGTCTCCTCTGCCCTCGCTCTGAAGACACCACCTCAGGACTGAAAACCTGTGAGCGTCAGCAGCGCGCCGCCCAGGCTCAGCACCTCTACCCGGGCGTCAGGATCCACATCCCCCAGTGCGACGAGCAGGGCCACTTCCTGCCCCTGCAGTGCCACAGCAGCACCGGCTTCTGCTGGTGTGTGAACCCTGATGGTCATGAAGTCCCTGGTACCCGGACGCCACCCGGCTCGAACCCACCTCACTGCGGACCCCCAGGTGAGCCAGTGCAGAAAGAAACCTTGTGCCTGGTTAGGCCTGGGGCTTGGGGAGCAGAATGGTCCTGGCTGCGAGCAGATAACCCCTGCCCAGACCGTGCAGTTTCAGGGCTGGTGACCATCCTTTTATGACACCATCCTCCTTCCTTCTAGGAACACTCAAATGATATGCACTCAGGTACACGCACATTCACATTACAGCGACATAGAGACATGCGCACATGATATATGTGACCCCAGCACGCATTGTACTCCAGCCTCCTGACCCTTGTCTAATACAAAACTCACCTGCATGAGGGGGTCAGCTGGGAGGGAGAGAACAGGTTCTACCCACGATTGAGATTGAGTGTGGAGGTCAGTCTGAGGCCACTGCCCTAGACTGATAGGGCAGCTTAGAGAGTCAGAGCTAGAGGGTCTTGCCAGACGAGCCTTTTGTCCAAAAGAAAAATTGCCTTTCCCGTGTAACTGTCGCTTCACTTTGCCTTCTGAGTTACAGGAAGCTGTCTGAAGGCTGTTTTAATAGCATTAGGAAACATCCGTATGTTATTTGTGGGTGGATCCAGCTAGTTTGCTCTGAGCTAATAACCCCGCTCCCTCTAGCCAGCCCATCATGTCCATGGGGAAGTCACCATTGGCCCAGCTGCCTTCAGAAGAGAAGCAGGAACCTGTTTTATTAGCCCCTGTGGTGAGATGCTGATGATAAACATGTATGTTTTCATTGTCGCTCCCCATCCGGATGGGGCATGGTTATCAAGCGCTCACAGCTCATGCCAACCACAGGTTGCCAAGGAGGTTTCTGCTCCTTGTGGAACTGTTCAGAGGTGGGAAGAACTTTATTTTTAAAAAACAGAAGAACTTGATTGTGAAGAACGTAGAATTGGTATGATACCGTCTCAGCCAAAGTAATTCCTCTATCCATGCGCTTGCTATATTCAAAGATCCATTCTTAGTGTTGAAAAGGTTTCCATCAATACTAGTCTTGGCTTTTAATGTATGTGAATATGAAGGACTAGAGAATTGCTACCAGCTTTGATCATTTTAAAGTATTAATTATTATGGCCAGGACATTAGTGGTTCATCTAGGTAAAAATGGGTAATGCTTCATCTAGCTCAGCGGTCACCAACCTTTTGGACCTCACGGACCACCAGTGGTCCGTGGACCACCGGCTGGCGTCTGCTGATCTAGCTGTTTCCACAGTGTCACTCCTAGTTCCTATTTTTAGGAAAAGATTTTGCAGTCTCCTCCCTCCAACCCCCACTCCACCCCAAAAAAAGAATACAGAGAAACCCTGTGTCACTCATGCCTACTGTTTAAGTCGGTTCTAATTCCAGCTGGGATCCGAAGGAATCAGATGTTGGGAGGTTCCTTGGGGGAATGGTTCCGAATTCTGTTGTACGAAGACAAGCATGTGTTAAGGACAATGATTCAAAAGGGAGCTGAGAGAATGGGAAATTTATCGCTAAAAGAGAGGCATGTTCTTTTGGGCACTCTTTCCTGTGGCCCAGACTTCCCTCTTGGCTGCCATTTCTGACTGGTGTCATCTACGTAATGGGGTCAGCTTGAAGGGGGAGAGAACAGTTTCTGCCCCCAATTTCAAAATATTTAAAACCCTGCCAACCAGAAACAGGAGGAAAATAACCCATGGTCAGACTGAGAAGGAGCTTCATATAGTAAGGCATGAGAGGGATGCCCACGTGTGAGGGAGGTGTGGTGCCATCTCGCAGAAGCTGAGGGTGCTCATTCCAAACAAAGACATTCCTCACTGGGTGGTCCCCGAACCAAGAATGGGTCCTCTGAGTTTGGAATGTGGACCAGTTTGGAATGTGGTGTTGGGAACTTCTCCAGGGATGGAGGGCAGGCGTTTGAGAAAGCGACACATCTCTGTCTGGGTTCATCGAGACACATCTGGGTGAGGAAATCAGCTTTTCCTTCTGCATGAGATCTTAACAGGAGCTGTGCTTCCTGTGGGTTATGAACGATGGTGAGTCTTATAGTTGAGCCTATTGGGTTTGAGCCCTGAGGATTTTATTCCCCATTTTCCTGCTTTCCTAGAGAAATTGTAGGTGTTGGAGCCCAACTATAGTGTTTCCAGCTTGCTCTTTGAAGTCATTGGAGATTTTGATCAAAGAAATGACATGAAATGACTTGCTTATTTGTTTTTTAAATATATCTTTATTGATTTCAGAGAGGAAGGGAGAAGGGAGATATAGAAACATCAATGATGAGAATCATTGATTGGCTGCCTCCTGCATGTCCCCTACTGGGAATCAAGCCTGCAACCTGGGCATGTGCCCTTGACCAGAAGTTGGTGCTCTATCCACTGAGCCAAACCAGCCAGGGCTTGAAATGACAGGGTTTTAAAGGGACTCTTTCTGGCTCGGGGTTGAGTTTACACTGAAGGGGCAAGAAGGAGGGGAGAAGCAGGGAAAGCAGCTGTGGCACGAGGTAATGGGGCATGGACCAGGGTGATGGGGGTGGATGTGGGAAGATGGGAAGATATTCTGAATGTATTGTGCAGGTACAGCTGATATTTCTTGACACATGTGAGTGAGAGAAAAGAGTCCAGGATGGTTGGACCTGAGCAATGGAGAGGTGGAGGTGCAATTACTCATAAGGGAAAGCCCAGGGGCCCAGATTTTGTTAGTCCTCTTCTGAGATTTCTGTGATACATCCAGATGGCGGTGCCAAGGAGGCACATGGCTGTCTCTTCTGCACACTATAGGCTGTGAGTGACAGAAGATTAAAAAAAAAAAGGAGCAGCACTTCGTTTCGGGTCCTTTAGGCAATCCTCCCACAGGTGGCTGTGCTATAGGCCGCAGCAGAGCCCTCTCAGACCGAGAACTTGTGTTTGGAACAGGCCACTACGGCCCTGTGGAAGCAGCCTAGGGTACTGCAGGTAGAGAAACTGCTCTGCAAGAGAAGCTAATGGAGTGTAAGCATGATGGTGAGCGGGGAGGGAGGGAAGAGGGGCAGGTGCTGGAGAAACATGGTGGGAAGGTGGAGCCTACAGAAAAAGGTTCAGCTTTGAGATAATACCAGGAACAGCATGGCCAGACGACTTCCAGGAACTGGAGTGTCACTAGCTCTGCTGTGTCCCCATATACCAATTGCGGTAAGTTACGCTTTCACCAATGGATAGGTACTGAGGGCTGCGTAGTGGACATTTCAGTAATGCTTTCCAAGACAAGCACAAGCCAGTCAGCCTGAAGATAACCCTCTCAGATGCAAGTCCTAGAGTTTGAAGCAAACGTGGTGGGGCCTTGATGGCAGATCCTCCCGGCCTGGGAAGATGGGAGCATCAGGAGGACCCGATTCCTGTGGAGGACTTCTTAGGGCACTTGACTGCCCTGGTGTGTGTTGAGGGGCTTGGCTGAGGCCCGCTAATGCACATGAGGAAGAGGGCGGCCAGGCTGCACTCTGTCCTTGGCTTACAATGAAAGGCTTTTTTGTCCCATCTGCTCAGCGCCCACCCAGAGGCCCCAGACCATGTGTGAGCGCTGGAGGGCAAACCTGCTGGAGCACTATGGTGGCACGCCCAGGGACGACCAGTACGTGCCACAGTGCGACGACCTGGGCCACTTCACCCCCATGCAGTGCCACGGGAAGAGCGACTTCTGCTGGTGTGTGGACAGAGACGGCAGAGAGGTGCAGGGCACCCGCTCCCAGCCAGGCTCCACCCCTGCATGTAAGCATCCGGGGCGGCCCTCACTCACCGCAGGGGTCTCTGAGGTTTCTCTGTGGGGAGGCTGTGTTTGAAGGTGGGCAAACAAGGGATCAACAGATCCAATGAGAGAGGTCACTACTGTGTGGTGCTGATTTATAATCTGTCCCACCCAAGATCCCAATTTGGAGTTAAGGTTTGATTTTGTCATTAGCAGTTTTTGTGAGTAGAACATCTGGAACTCAGCTCAGCACGCAGTTACTCCCCTTCCCCAGCCCAGGGTGAAAGAGGACGCGTGTCACCCGGGGGCCCCAAAGAGAAGCTGACACAACTCTGGCTCTGGTTTCTTTCCCTTAAAAAGAAGGGAAAAAAATCAAAACCCAAACCTGCTGTGTTCTGAGGGAGATGTGTTGTCTTCCTCCCTAGTAACTGGCAGTGATTTACATAATTGATCCTTGAAAAAAAACAACCCTAGAAATTAGAATTTCTTTACAGGCATCTGGAGCACATCTGTCTAGGTTTAAGAACTTTTGATGTTTTTGGAGGCTCTGGTCTATGGGAAAGTAACCGTTCCCTCTCCCCGCCCACCCTCGTTTCCTTTTCTCTCTGCTCACTGTCTTTCCCACGGCAGGTATACCCACGGTGGCTCCGCCCTTGGTCCGGCCCACGCCTCGGCCTGATGTGATTCCTCCGTCCGTGGGCACCTTCCTGCTCTATGCCCAAGGCCAGCAGATTGGCTACTTGCCCCTCAGTGGTACTAGGCTTCAGAAGGACACGGCCAGGACCCTGCTGTCGCTGCATGTAAAGAGGATTTCTCGTGTGGGACGGAGCTGCGTGGGGGTTCAGATCTGGGGAGGGGCCTGAGATGAAGGGAAGTTGTGAAGGATTTCTGAGCTGCGGTCTCAGAAATGGGCCTGACACCAGGGACTCCCTGTTGCTGGGTCATGTCTGACCAAGGCTGCCGCCTCGTTGGCTCATGGGGTTTCCGACGTGTGGAAAGGGCCTTTCAGGGTTGTCAGGATATTGAGGCAGTATGGTGAGCCAAGGGAAAACTGAGACGTTTAACCCCAGGCCCCAGGGTTCTTTCAATGCCCCCCACATTTCCAGAGATCTAGAAATCAACGTGACACGAGTGGCTGCAGGGTGTGGTTTTGGGGGTCAGATGAGAACCCCAAGTGGAAATCCATTACTGACTGCCTCAGCTTACTGCCCTCTCCCCTCCCATTTGGTTCTTTTCTCATCTTCTCTGGCTCCTTCTAGATGAGTTGGGGAGAGAGTGATGCTGGAAAAGGAGTGGACAGCTCTCCCTCGGGGATGCTTGCCGCTTCCTGAGTCAGCCACTCCCTGTCGTCAAGGCTCTCCATTTTGGAGGAGGGACTCTTCTCACAAATGGAGAGGAGAAGGGAGGTCACCAGAAAGGCAGTGCCACTCACAGTGGAAAATGGTGTGATTCCATTTCTAAGCTTACGCTCCAGGTACTTGCTTATGTGTCGCAGTACAGTGTCCGTGTTTACTTCTGTTGATGAACCCCATATCTGGTTCCAAAGAAGTTGAGAAGGAGCCAGTGTTTAGAAAAAGATGTTTTTTTCTTCCTTTTCGACTTTTTGAGTTTTCTTGGCAAACACTAAGCGTGCTCTTTTTCATAAAAGTTTCTCTAGAAGAGGTAGAAACTCAGAAGTTATCACAATTAACCATCTATTTATTGTAGCCATGTCACACGGCTTCTCTGCATTTCTGAATTTGTCTGATGAGGACAGGGTGGTGGTGGAACTGAAACAGAAATGGAACATGGATTATAAGCACACCTTAGGGAAATTTACTTAACGGGGACTTTTTTCTCCAAATAACTTTGAAGTCATTACATGGGTTAATGAATCCCATGATTCCCTGGGTTAATGGAAGCCCATACGGATGTGTACTCTTGCCTGATACACATGACTTTTTAATTTTCAAGTAAAATTGTATTTGACCTTCAGACCCTTCTACCCCATATAAACTGTTCCATTTTCCACAGGAGCCAAATCCTGCTTGTATAGTGGTTCTCATACTGACTCCTCTGCCAGAGGCCGTAAGTCACGCCAGCCCCAGGCTTTGTTAGGCAAGCAGGAGCTGGCGTGGCCTCAGGACAGCCAGATGGCCCCTAGATGTTGGCTCTGCACATCTGCTGGGCTTCTCAAAGCAGGAATCTGGGTTGGAAATCAAATGAAGCAAGTACTGTGCAGACTTTTGGAAAGGAGCATCACTGACGCAGCATTTTATAAGACTTTGCAGCTTATTTAGCAATAAGGGAGGCGAAACCTCCCTAGCCACAAGTTGAGTGACGACCATTCCCCAGCTCCTTAACCTATCAAACTGGACTTTCTTTTACCTAAGAGAATAACCAAAGAATTGTTTTGCAATGAGAGGCAGAGTTGAGGGTGATGGCACCTGGGCTAAGAGAAAGAGCTCATATCACAAGGGAGGGGAGAGTGGATTTTGTTGTTCTGTTAGCAAATTTTAGAAAGGCTTGTTCAAAAGTGCTGATAACATTTGAAAGGAGTCACTGTTTTTGTCCATTAAAATATTGAGACCTTGCTTTGCTAAGACTAACATCTGTCCTTCAATCACTGAATGGGCTAATTTTTTCACGCAGTCATTTCTTTTATTGCCATCAGTAATAGGACTATTGAGAGCTTACTGCATATTCATTTCTGATTAGGCCACTTCACAAGAATCTATGGTATTAATTTTTATAGCAGCTATATGAAGTGTAGGTACTGTTAGCTTCATTTTGGAAATGAGGAAACCAAGATACAGAAAGCTTAAGTACCAGAATTGCACAGCTAAGTAAGTGGGCAAGCTTGGCTTTTGACTTCAAGAAGTCGACCTGCAGGGCCTATACGTCTAACGACTGAGCTTGGCTGCCTGTAAGGCAACAGTGCAGGGTTGTTCACTGCAGGCATGCATGAGTGAGGCAGCTAAGCATGAACTCAAGGGAAATGCAAGGAGAATTAGGACTAATTCTTCCAATTCTGTGTTCTGGCCCACACAGGGCTCCATAATTGTGGGAATTGACTATGACTGCCGGGAGAGGATGGTGTACTGGACGGATGTCGCTGCGCGGACAATTAGCCGTGTCAGCCTGGAACCGGGAGCAGAGCCTGAGACAATCATTAATTCAGGTCAGCAGCTTCACGCAGAAGGCACTTCCCATTTCATTTTATTCTGTGAAGTCCAAGTTATTTTTGCCTGTTTATCCCAAAGTCTCCCCTCTAGTTTCACCCAACAGGGGAAACTAAGTTCTATGCAAGTCACTTGTGAGCTGTACAATATCCCCTTTATAAACAAACAGGTCCATGCATAAGGAATAAGGTGATTCTTGCTGTGGGCCCCTTCTATTGAGAAGATGGGCTCCCAGTGGAAAGGCTCACAGTAAGGATTCCGGGCGAGGCCACAATGATGCCGCCTGGGACACCAGCTCTGTGGATGCCTGGTGCATTCAAGCTGCTAGATCTAGACCAGAGATTTTCAGCTGATGTGATGCAGTTTTTAAAACATGCAATACCTATTTAGTCAGGGGCACTGACCTCTCTTGCCTTAGATTGTCAAATGAAAAAATGACAACAGCCAACACAACAGCAGCCATCTGGTGTGAATTAATCAAAATAATACTTTTTTTTTTGGTTAGTTTGGCAAAAATCGTATTTTGGGTGTGCCACAGAATTTTAGCAATTAGTTTGTGTAACCTGGTTCTTCAACTTAAGGGACTCTCAGGACTTTATTGTTGTTGCTCAAATATAAATCTGTTTCAGGTTCACCTGCTCCTGTCCTTTGTTTTATTTCCAGATCTGATAAGCCCTGAAGGCCTTGCTGTTGACCACTTTCACAGAACGATGTACTGGACAGACAGTGGCCTGGATAGGATAGAGAGGGCAAAGCTGGACGGCTCTGAGCGCAAGGCTCTGTTCCACACGGACCTGGTGAATCCCCGAGCCATCACTGTGGATCCTATCCGAGGGTTAGCTGGGCCTCCCTAACTCTCCATTTCCTATAGATCCTGATTTGAAGTCCTAGGATTTAAATGCGGTGGGGAGAGTCAGAACAAAAACAGAAAGAAAAGCCCAAATGCGTTAACTTAACAGTATTTACTGAGGAGCTACTGGGTGTCAGGAACTCTACTGTTTATCAGATGATAAGGTAGGGCCTGAGGTCAATACCTAAACTAGAATGAAGTGGATCTCCTTCAGCAGCACACTAGGAAATCATAGTGCTAAAAACCGCAGTGGGGTTTATGCCCATTAAATGGTGAGTAACCAAAACTCATACCTGGCATTTTATTTCTCAGACCTCTTTCATTGTAGCAAAAAGAAGAAAATGTTCCCTATTCATAACTGCTAAGGTCATCGCCTGAGACGTATAACTTGGTCAATGTTTTAGTACTTATTAGAACCAGGGAGATTGCTGTATCGTGAGAAGCTCTTGCCATATTTAATGGTGCTTCTTCCAAATGAAATGCCAGAGAAAACCTTCAATAAGTGAGGAAAACATTCTGTTTTTGACTTGGAAATACTTAGTGAAAAGCCTCAAAGAAGGTTCTGAAGTTTGACTTGTACACACTCAGGGTGCTTCTTTTTCTACTCCATTTAATTTATCCACAGCAACTTGTACTGGACAGACTGGAATCGAGATGCTCCTAAAATTGAAACGTCATCTTTATATGGAGAAAACAGAAGAATTCTGGTGAATAATGACCTTGGACTACCCAATGGTTTAACCTTTGACCCCGTATCCAAACTGCTCTGCTGGGCAGATGCAGGTAATACTACTGATGGGATGCAGATATAGAATGCTTCGTTACAGTGGTGCCAGCCCTTGATCAGATTTTATAACAAAACAAAATCCCATCTTTTGGCTTAAATTTGTAACAGTACAGCACATATAATCTATTCCTTTGGTATGTGAACTTTCAAAGGCCATTTTGTAATGATGTTGACAATACACTTCCTAGGGCTTTAGGGTGTTGAATATGAATTCGGCAAGTCAGTTTCAGGGGTAGTACCATGTCCCTCATTTTTGTATTGTGTGCCATTTCCCCACATGAGTACTTGGCATGCTTTCTAAGTTAAAAAGAAATATTGCCCACTGTTAGAACTGACGGATTTAGATACATGAACAAGAGGTTGATAGGTGGCTTTTCCTTTGGCTCGTGTTACAAATATCTAAGTATCTATTTAGCGGTCAGTATGCCATTATGCGGAGGACATTCTTGAAAAGTGATATGGCAGCTTCACTTCAGTAACAAGTTCAGGTTGCCAGTGCCCAGGCTAACGTTCTGTCGTGTGATTTCAAGGTGAGCACTACTGAAAAGATGCAGTACGTCCACACACCACAGAACATGAAAAGGCCGTTCTTAAAGAACTTATCATCTAAAAAAAAGGACGATAGTGCACATAGTCACTATTATAACCCAGTTATCTAAACAACAGTTAACATTTTTTTAAGTATTTGAAATTTAAATCCAGGTCCCATAAGAAATGTGAAACTTGGAAATTTTTAACTTGTTTAGCTATGGCAAAATTTAAGTCATGTTGCATTTTTAATTACTTTTTATCTCTACCTAGAAACTAATACAGTCTTTAAAAAACTTAGAGTTTAGTTAAAAGGCAATCTTGGCTATTAGCCATTACTTACAAAGGGCAAATATTTATCCAAATGTTATGTTCACCCTTGAAATTAATTATAAAAAAGCTTATAATTATATTAATTATAAAAAAGCTTCTCTCTAATGCCCTACTTTGGGAGAAACTTGGCTAAAGTTCTGTACAAGCAATCCTTTCTTCCAAAAAAGGATTAAGAGTTTAAACGCTATTAAAAACTGGAATGTTATTAAGCAATTTAAAGACTGGTAATAGAACAGAAAATTTTAGTTTTTAATTTGTATCACTGAAATGGGAATAAAATAGATATTTCTTATTCTATCATTAAGATGGAATCTATCAGCCAGTATTATTTTTGGCAAGGGAACCTCATGGCGTGAAAGTATTTTTTTTCCTCTTTGTTTCCAAAGGAACCAAAAAACTGGAATGTACACTGCCTGATGGAACTGGACGACATGTCATTCAAAACAACCTCAACTACCCGTTCAGCATTGTGAGCTATGCAGACCACTTCTACCACACAGACTGGAGGAGGTGAGCCTGCAAATGCAAACTGTCCTGGGGGATACATCACTCATTTCACCTAATGTCAGTTAGTGACTTTAGTAATCAAGCCCTCTACTGACGTTTTCATTTTGTTATTGGTAGATAGCATCATTCAAACCCAGAAATTTAATGGTAATGCTCACATGTGGCTTAAAAGTGGCAGAGCTATTAGGTAACTATCCAAAAAGGAAGCGCTTTAAATATGATCTTCAGAGTTATATCAGGCTTAAGTGGCACCATGAATTATATTAGTTATATGATTTAAAATTACACTGTGGACTTATTAGTTGTCTACCAATTCTCCAAGGAGGAATTGGGGAACATTAAAAAAATATATACAAGGTTGGCAAAAGTAGGATTACAGTTGTTTATGTGAAAAGACATGAAAGTTATGATTATTACAATAGCTTTAACTCAAAAGAACTTCACAGACCTACTTTGCCCACTCCTGTAGTGTCTGAGCCCTTCTATCCTATCCCTTGTAATTCTGATTTAATTGATCTTGCATGGGGCCCAGGTCAATTTTAACAGATCCTTGTGATTCCAACACCGAGGTAGTCGTCTTCAAACCGGCATAGATCAGAGTCATTTGGAGGGCTTATCCTATCTAATAAAAGGTTAATATGCATATAGACTGAACAGCAGAATGACTGGTCACTATGACACGCACTGATCACCAAGGGACACACACTCAACACAGGAGCTGCCCCCTGGTGGTCAGTGTGTTCCCACAGGAGGAGCACAGCTCAGAAGCCAGGCTCACAGCTGGCCAGTGCAGCTGTGGTGGTGGGAGCCTCTCCCACCTCCATAGCAGCGCTAAAGACATCCCCTGAGGGCTCCCAGACGGCGAGAGAGCACAAGCTGGACTGAGGGACACCCTTGCCCCAAGTGCATGAATTTTGTGCACCAGGCTTCTAGTTAAAACGTATTACTGGGTCCTATATCCCAGAATTTGATTAAGGCTGAAGGAGGGCCCAAGAATTTGCATTTCTACCAAGTTCCTAGATGATGCTGATCTGAGGCTCACTTTGAGAACCACTGACACAAACCTTCTGAATCTAAATGAGTCAAAACTCATTTTGTTGTATTAATTTATGTATTCTAAAAGACTGTAGAGATTTTTCTGTTTTGAAATTTACTTCTTCTATCGAAGCTTAAATCCCATTACTTCATGTTTCCTTTCTGTTCCCAGGGATGGTATTATATCAGTCAATAAAGACAGTGGCCAGTTCACTGATGAGTATCTCCCAGACCAACGATCTCATCTCTATGGGATAACTGCAGTCTACCCCTACTGCCCAGCAGGTAAACAACATGCTCACGCTGCTCCTTTGGATTAGCAGGGAGAGGAGGACAGATCTGGTAATGATTACCCTTGGCCCTGATTCTGGCTGCTCCCTCTGACATTGCCACCAGTGAGAGCCACTTTGAGCTGGAAAAGTTAATGGCCAACCCATGGGGTGGCCAGTTTTTACTACCTTAAGTCTACCTACCTAAACTATACACAAAAAAGGTCAGCCTGTTAGGATATTTCTCCTTTAAAAAGACTTAGGTTGCAACTCAGTTATAAAAAAATACTCACTCGAGAGGAACCAAGATGGCTGCATGAGGTATATACCTAAAT
>PVJC01031249.1:8640-20799 GCA_004026665.1 Murina feae | reverse complement strand
CACACAGGAGGACTGCTCTGAGCCTCAGATGTGGCTGGGGGCAGGTCCCCAGTGGTGACACACACACATACACACACACACACAAAAGGCGCCTGGCAGACTGGGGCCATCATAGGACATCCACTGAGGGGTCCCAGACTGTGAGAGGGCACAGGCCGGGCTGAGGGACTCCCTCCACCCCGAGTGCACAAATTTTTGTGCACCGGGCCCCTAGTCCTATATAATAATAGACGAACATGCAAATTAGCTCTCACTCCCCTACGCTAAGCCATGTCCATGGGTCACACTCACCAGCCAATCCAGAGTGTTAAGCACATTAACTCAGCAAAGATGGCAGAGGCCAGAGCCCGGATACTTGCGTTGCAGCCACAGCTACCATGCAAGCATCCCGGCTCTGGCCACTCCAGGCCTGTTGGAGACTCAGAAGGCAGGGGACACAGAGAAGACGGGCTCCAGTCCTGAAGCAGCGGGGAGATGAAGCAGCCCCCTGTCCGTGAGGGCAGGCCGCCACCGGCTGGAGAAGCCACCCGCCCTGAGGTCCCAGGCCACAACTACGGAGAAGCTGCCAGCCCTATGGTCCAGGGCTCCAGCGCCTGTGGCCCGGGAAATAGGTCCCCTCTTCTCCCACTGCAGTCATTACTTCAATATTCCCCTTCTGAATTTCTCTCCTGTGCCGCAACCCAACTCCACTTTTTATCTGAAGGACACGGAACAGAGAGAGCAGTGTTAAAAGCTTACATTTTTAAGCCAGTAAAGTTGGTACTTAAACATATAAATGGAAAACTAGAATTCTTAAGGTGACAAAGGCTACAAAGGGAGGGGACAGGGACGGGGCATGACATATTTTATCCAGCAATCCACACGGGGACTGAAAACTACGAGGATGACAATTATGAATAAATTAAAATAGTTGACAGGGACAATTCTTCATCTTTGGAAATATCTACATTAAGTCTGTTTAAATGGATTTTCATCTGCATAATATAACACATTCTGACAACACCACCACCACCACCAGTGTGGTCAGTGTTGTGCTGATAAATGTTACAGGGGTCCTCAAACTATTTAAACAGGGGGGCAGTTCACTGTCCCTCAGACTGTTGGAGGGACTATAGTTAAAAAAACAAACTAAGAACAAATTCCTATGCACACTGCACATATCTTATTTTAATCAGGACAGGCAGCAGCAATAAAAAAAAAACAAAAACAAAAAACAGCGGGCCAGATAAATGTCCTCGGCAGACCGCATGTGGCCCACGGGCCGTAGTTTGAGGATGCCTGGACAACTAGCTCTCAATCAAAGAAAACAAAACTCTGATTTATACTATCGGCCAATTTCTATGGCATAGATTCTCCATCCATGGCTGATTTCAGCTGCTAATGTGATGCCACTAAATGCAGACCTGAGGAGAAACATGCAGTAATACACCATTATATTCCACCAGAAAGACCCAAAAGATATAGAGTCAGAACAGTAAAGTGTAGTAACTAATTGAGGAGTGATGAATTTAGAGTATGTAGTACCTTTGGTTTTAATGTAATTTATTCACTTTTAAGATTATATAATTTAATTTTTAATGATGAACATGTTTAACAACCAGCTTAAAAAATCCCTGAAAATTTGTGAGCCAGTAAGAGCAGGCTCTAGCACAATACTGAGGGGAGTGTAATGGTTAAACGGCATGGCTCACGGATTTGAAATGAGACTCAACCACTTCCAGGTTTTACTGGTCAAGTTACCTGATGTCTCTATACTTCAGTGTTCTCATCTGTGTCATTATAGTACCTACTGTATAGAGTTGTTGCAAAGATAAAATGAAATCTGTGTATGACACAGCACAGTACCTGAAACAATAATTTGCTCAATTTGTTGTAAACTGTTACTGCCTCAAAAGGTTGTTGATAAAATTACTCTACTCATGCTGAAAGAATGAAATTTCATTGATGAGAAAAATGCCTTATTTTGCGATTTACATGGAGATAGTCAATTTTACTTCCTAGGCAGTAGATGGTAATCTACTACTAGAAACTGCAAGGGAAAAATGACCTCAATCAACATGATTGGGACAATGTATTATTAGCTGGATCATAAAGCAGAGAGGATGCCATACGTTCTATTATACATTTGCAGTAAGAGGCTTCACCTCAGGTTTTAATTCTGATCAACTAAGCATCAGATTTAAGGTGAATAGTGAGAATTATTCTGAGGCTGCTTCTAGACTTAGCAGGAATAGAACTTTAATACATAAGCCACAGTTACTATGGTTAATTATAGCAAGAAAAAACACAATGATTTATTCTAATAAAAGGGTAATATACTAATTAGACTGCACATCTTCCAGATGATCATCTGCACATCCTTCCTGACAAAGCTGGGCCCAGGCGAAGACACCTGCCGACAGTCCCAGGCACCAGCACCTGTGGCTGGATGTGGCCCAGGAGACGGAGAAGTCATCCACCCTGTGGTCTCATACGCCAGCACCTGCACTGCACCTGGATGAAGTCACCTGCCCACCATCCCCTGTGGCTGAAGCCAGCCTGGGCTAAGGTGGCCAGGGTCCCGTGTGCCTATGGCTGATCAGAGGGAGGGAAGCCCAGGTCCCAGGTGCTTGCAGTCAGCTGGAGGAGGGAATCCTGGGTCCCGGGTGTGGGGCTGAGGCAGTAATGGTTAGGGGCAATCAAGCCAGCAGGGAAGCAGTTAGGGACAAACTGGCTGGCAGTCAGAAGCAGTTAGGGGCAATCAGGCAGGCAAGTGAGTGGTTAGGAGCCAGCAGTTCTGGATTGTGAGAGGGATGTCTGACTGCTGGTTATCCCCTAAGGGGTCCCAAATTGAGAGGGTGCAGGCCAGGCTGAGGGACACCCCCCCCCACCCCCTGTGCATGAATTTTATGCACCATGCCACTAGTGTGTAACGTAATACACTGTGTGCTTCAAATTCGTGTCAACTGAACCCAGTGGACTTCTCACAGTCCAATAGATCCACCTCTCTGACCACCAACAGTCTGAGATTATAAGCCAGCAAGTTGGCCCTTGTGTTCAGTCTGACTCAAAATGAAGGGCACCTTAAACCCCCAACAAACTCCATTGATGGCAGACCCTGCCCCCTTAAACCTATCTCAAATATTTAGTATTGATGTAAATCCTTGAAATTTATACCCATATGAAACCATTATAATATAAATAAACACATGTCAGATCCTCAGATAGCATCCTTTCATTATAATGTTGATGAGATGCTGAAGGAACTTAAGTCCTGTTTCCATCAATTAGCCTATCGTAAATTTGGTTTCATTATATGTTTTGCTTAAAGTCATAGGACCTGTCAATGATGTTAAGGAAGGTCTTACTGCATGTAAAAATATGCAACATACCAATACACATATATATGTCCTGTGCCTGTATATAGTTTAGAATGTTGCTTTTTCACTTAATGAGATGACTGGCAGAACTTTCCATATTAGCATATTTAGATCTATCTCATTCGGCTTAATAGCTTCAAAATATTTCATGGTACCTATATTCCTTAATTTATTTAGCCACTTATTTTTGTACATAGAAGGTTTATTTGCCTCCCCCATTTTTTGACTATGTTCATATATATCCCATCCATAGGATAAATTCCTGGAAAAGGATACAGACATTTTAAATTTTGACAGGAATTTCTCACCAAAAATGTTGTACAAATTGACCCTCCCAATGGTACCACAGGAGACCATTGGGTAAACATCATCCATACTGGATTTTATCAAGCTTTATTTGTTATACTAGAGGCTCAGTGCATGAAATTCATGCACAGAGTGGGAGTGTGGGGTAGGGGTGGTGTCCCTCAGCCCAACCTGCACCCTTTCAAATCTGGGACCTTTTGAGGGATATCGACTGCCCATTTAGGCCTGATGGGATCAGGCCTAAATGGGCAGTTGGACATCCCTTTCACAATCCAGGACTGCTGGCTCCCAACCTCTCACCTGATGATTGCCCCTAACCAATCCCCTGCCAGCCTAATCAATGCCTAACTGCTCCTGTGCTGGCCTGATTGTCCCTAACTGCCCTCCCCCTGCCTGGATGGTCCCCCCAACTGTCCTCCCCTGCAGGCCTGGGTCCCCCCCTACTGTCCTCCCCTGCAGGCCTGGGTCTCCCTCAACTGCCCTCCCCTGCAGGTTTGGGTCCCTCCCAACTGCCCTCCTTTGCTGGCCATCTTGTGGTGGCCATCTTTGACCATATGGGGGAAGCCATCTTGTGATGGTCAATTTGCATATTACTCTTTTATTAGATGGGATAGATGGCCATTTATATTGCATTGTTATTTGACTTTCATTTCTTTAATTATGAGTGTAAATGAAAAATTTCTTCCATGTTTGGTAGCTATTTGCATTTTTATTGGTATATACTGGCTGTTGACAGTATATTTTTCAATAAAATTAATGTGAGGAGATTTTTTTATAGATATGACAGCTCTTTGTACAGTAAGGAAAAAACCCATGGTCTATTATATTGCTAATTTTCCCAGTATCCTGCTTACCTTTTGACTTTGCATATTTTTTCTGTAAAAGTTAAAAAAAACTTTTCCAAAATTATTTAAAATTTTCTTCATTACTTCATTGCTTCTGGCCTTCCTTCCTCAAGAGTACTTTTGAAATCAACCATTTTTTCTTAGAAATTACAATTATAACTATTTTTAATATGTAACAGTGCTTTTAAAAGATGATGGCTGTTAATTCATAAACTCAGTGATTCCCAGATGGTGTTACTGTGAAACATTTGGCAGTTGCAAGTGAACTTTTGTTTTTTATTCAAGGAGATAAAATTAAATGCCATTAGCTGCTTGTCCTTCTCACTACATTGCTGTGAAAGACCGACTATTGAGGAAGCTGAAAGCCAGTTAAATAATTATATAAGCAGTCATGGCAAAAACTGTCAAGTTTCCTGATTTTTTTATTGTGAAAGATTCCTGGGATGTTACAGTCCTAATTAAATCTACAATTTGCCTTATTTGACTGCAGTGTTATTTCATTTTTGTTTAATTAGGGTAATATTCCTTTTGCTGAAATACTTTGAAGGAGTGTTGTAAAAGCTATAGAGAAAATTGCTACAAAAGAACTTTTGAAGATATTTGCTGGGGGGAATATAGTTATTAAATAATGACAAAAATTTTATGCAGATTGTCTTTCAATTTAAGAGATTTTAAAGTATCTTACCTGGGCCCTAAAAATATCACTACATGTTTTAAAGAACTGAAAGATATCAGAAATGCTTCTAGTTGAAAGTAACAGAAAATGTGAGTAACCATAACTTAAGTAATTGGGTATTGATCTGTTTGTTAAGGCTGCTGTATTAAAGTACCACAGTTTGGGTGTACTGAAAAGAAATCTATTGCCTCCCTAGAGTCCCGATGCATGAAATTCATGCATGGGTAGGGTCCCTTGGCTTGGCTGATGATGAGGGCCAATAGGGGCCTTCTGGCTGCCAGCTAGGGCTTTCCTTCCAGAGGTTGGCTGGGGCCTCCTTTCCCCCAGCTGCCAGCTGCCAGCTGGGACTTCCTTTTCCCTGGCTGCTGGCCAGGGCCTTCCTTCATTCCATGCTGCCCCCTGGTGGTCAGCGCATGTCATAGTGAGCGGTCGGACTCCCAATTAAATTCCCAAGGGGACAATTTTCAGATTAGCCTTTTATTATATAGAATATATACCCTTCTGGCAAACACACCACAGGTGCCCCTGTGAACTGCTGCTGGGATTGCATGTATCCAACCATGAAGGCAGCAGCAAAAGCTGGTCTGCTCACCCCACAACTACAGAACTCTGGACACCACAGTCATGCCTTTCCAAAACGCAGGCCTCCTGAGCCCCAACACCCCAACAGATGATTCCTGGGTGCCACTGTGAGTCCCCACTGGGCACACATGATTTCAATCAAGGGCACAAGACAGCAAAAATTGGGACACCCCCTCCATGGCTGCTGACTTCTGGACACCCCAGTTGTACCTTTCCAGCTTGCAGACCTACATCAAGAGAACCCAAATGGCTCAAGTAGGGAGCAACGCTAGACTACCAAACCCAGAAGACCTGAGAGGTCACAACAGTATCACCATTCTCAAAAGAAACTGGGTATCAAAGCAATTGGAGCTACAATTAAAACATTACAGCAAAACATGGGAAGACAAAAAAGCAATCCACAAATGAAAGAAAAAGAGGAATCACCAGAAAGGGTGTTAAATTAAATTGAGGCTACTAATTTATCAAAGAAAGAATTCAGAGTAATGGGTATAAGGATGCTCAAACAGCTGGATGAAAATACAACTCAATGAGAATTATAAGGAGCTGAATGAGAATGTCACCAGCATGAAAAGGAACCAAGAGGAAATGAAGAATGACATAGCTGCAATAAAGAACACAATGGAAGGTGTAAACAGCAGACTAGAAGAGGCTGAGCACTGCATCAGTGAATTAGAAGACAAGGTAGGAAAAAACATACAAACACAGCAGCAATTAGAAAAAAACTTAAAAAGCAAGAGGAGAGCCTAAGGGAGCTTTGAGACAATGCAAAATGAAACAACATTCACTTAATAGGGGTACCAAAAGGAGAGGAGGAGAAGCAAGGAATAGAAAACCTGTTTGATGAAATAAAACTTCCCTGATAGTGGCAAGAAAAAAACTACACAAATCCAAGAAGAACATAGAGTGCCAAACAAGAGGAACCCCAAAAGACCAATACTAAGACACATCAAAATTAAACTGGCAAACACCAACGACAAAGTAAAAATCTTAAAGACTGCCAGAGAGATAAAGAAAGTTACCTACAAGGGATCTCCTATTACAATATCAGCTGACTTCTCAACAGAAACATACTAGGCAAGAAGGGAATGGAATGAAATATACAAAGTGATGCAAAGCAAGGGAATGAATCCAAGAATACTATACCAGCAAGGCTATCATTCAAAATTGAAGGTGGAATCTGAAGCTTCACAGACAAAAAAGGGCTAAGAGAGTTTATTACTACCAAGCCAGCAATGCAAGAAATGCTAAAGGGACTGCTGTAAAAAGAAGAAACACAAACATTAAGAATAAAAATGACCACAAACAAGTACTTTTCAATAATAACATTAAATGTAAATGGATTAAATGCTCCAATCAAAAGACACAGGGTAGCTGAATGGATAAGAAAACATGACCCATATATTTGCCGTCTGCAAGAGACCCACGTCAGAACAAAGGATTCACACAGACTGAGAGTGAAGGAATAGGAAAAAATTTTTCAGGCAAATGGAAGAGAGAAAAAAGCTGGGGTTGTGATACTTATATCTGACAAAATAGACTTCAAAGTAAAGGCCATAAGAAGCAATAAGGAAGGGCACTACATAATACTAAAGGGAGCAATTCAACAAGAAGATGTAACTCTGGTAAACATATATGCACACAATACAGGAGCATCCAAATACATAAAACAACTTGTGGAAGACATCAAGGGAGAGATTGATAGCAATACAGTCATAGTAGGGGGCTTTAATACCCCACTGATACCACTGGATAAATCGTCTAAACAAAAAATCAGCAAAGAAACAGCAATACTAAATGACTCATTAGATCAGATGGACTTATTTGACATCTTCAGAATATTTCATCCCAAAGCGACAGAATATACATTCTTTTCCAATGCACCTGGAACATTTTCAAAGACAGACCATATATTAGGACACAGGCAAAGTCTCTTCAAATTCAAGAGAATAGAAATCATAACAAGCATCTTCTCAGATCACAATGGCATAAAACTATAAATCAATTACAATAAAAACATTGAAAAGAAATCAAACACTTGAAGGCTAAATAGCATGTTATTAAACAATGACTGAAATACCAGAGTGATCAAAGAAGAAATAAAAAGCATTCTGGAAACAAATGACAATGAAAACACAACAATCCAAAATCTGTGGGACACAATGAAAGCAGTCCTGAGAGGGAAGCTCATAGCTCTACAGACATATCTCAAAAAAAAAACAAAAACAAAAACAAAAAAACAAGAAAAATTGTCAATAAATGACATAACCCTACAACTCAAAGAGTTAGAAAGAGAGCAACAAGAAAAGCCCATAGTATTCAGAAGGAAGGAAATAATAAAGATCAAAGCAGAAATAAATGACATAGAGACCAAAAAAACAATACAAAAGATCAATGACACCAAGAACTGATTCTTTGAAAGGATTAAAAAGATTAATGAACCTCTTGCCAGACTCACCAAAAAACAAAGAGAGAGGACCCAAATAAACAAAATCAGAAATGAAAGAGGTGAAGTAACAACTGACCCTACTGATATACAAAGGATTGTCCAAAAATACTATTAACAACTTTACTCCAACAAACTGGACAACCTCGATGAAATGGACACATTCCTAGAAAAATACAAGCTTCCAAAACTCAATCAGGAAGAAGTAAAAAACCTGAATAGGCCAATAACTATTGATTAAATTGAAACAGTAATCAAAAACCTTCCAGCAAAAAAAAAAAAAAAACAACAACAACACCCTGGACCAGATGGCTTCACAGGGGAGTTTTACCAAACATTCAAAGAAGAACTAAAGCTAATCCTTCTCGGTCTGTTCCAAAAAGTTCAAGAGGAAGGAACACTTCCAAGCTCCTTCTATGAAGCCAGCATTACCCTAATTCCAAAACCAGATAAAGGCACCACAAAGAAAGATAATTACAGGCCAATATCTCTGACGAACATAGGTGCTAAAATCCTCAACAAAATTCTAGCAAACTGGATTCAGCATTACCTTAGAAAGATCATACACCATGACCAAGTAGGATTTATTCCAAGAATGCAAGGCTGGTACAATATCCACAAATCAATAAACGTGAGAGACAAAAATCACATAATCATATTGATTGATGCAGAAAAGGCATTTGACAAAATCTAACACCCTTTCTTGATAAAAACTCTCAGCAAAGTGGGAATAGAGGGATCATACCTCAAGATAATAAAATCCTTATATCCCAAGCCTACAGCCAATATCATACGAAATGGGCAAAAATTAAAACTATTTCGCTTAAGAACAGGGACAAGACAAGGATTTCCACTTTCTCCACTCCTGTTTGACATAGTACAGGAAGTGCTAGCCAAAGTGATCAGACAAGAAGAAATAAAAGGCATCAAAATTGGAAAAGAAGAAGTAAAATTGTCATTATTTGCAGATGACTTGATACTGTACTTAGAAAACCCTAAAGACTCCATCAAAAAATTAATAAACCCAATAAATGAATTTGACAATGTAGCAGGATACAAAATTAATGCCAGGAAATCTATGGCATTTTTATATGGCAATAGTGAACTTACAGAAAGAGAAATTAAAAAACAATCCCATTTACCATTGCACCAAAAAAATTAAGATACCTAGAAATGAACTTAACCAAGGACATAAAATACATGTACTCAGAAAACTACAGAACATTAAAAAAAGAGATAGAGGAAGACATAAACAGATGGAAGAACATACTGTGTTCATGGATTTGTAGAATCAACATCATCAAAATGTCCATACTACCCAAATCAATCTATAGATTCAATGCACCCCCATTAAAATGCCAACAGCATAATTCACAGATCTAGAAATAACTCTCCAAAAATTCATCTGGAATTAAAAACAAAAAAACAAAAAACAACCAAATAACTGCTGCGATCCTGAGAAAGAAGAACAAAGTAGGAGGGATCTGATTACCAGATGTCAAGCTGTATTACAAAGCCACTGTTCTCAAAACTGCCTGGTACTGGAACAAGAACAGACATATAGACCAGTGGAATAGAACAGAGAACCAAGAAATCAACCCAAACCACTATGTTCAATTAATATTTGACAAAGGAGGCAAGAACATACAATGGAGCTAAGACAGTCTCTTCGATAAATGGTGCTGGGAAATTTGGTCAGACACACACACAAAAAAATGAAACTAGAACAACAACTTACACCAAACACAAAAATAAACTCAAAATGAATAAAGTACTTAAACCTAAGATGGGAAACCATAAAAATATTAGAGGAATCCACAGGTAGCAAAATCTCAGACATATGCTGAAAGAATTTCTTCACTAACAGCTCCTAGGACAATAGAAACTACAGGGAAAATGAACAAATGGGACTATATCAGAATAAAAAGCTTCTGCACAGCATAAGAAACCATCAACAAAACAACAAGAAAACCTACTGCATGGGAGACCATATTTGCCAATGATATCTCTGATAAAGTTTTAATCTCCAACATTTACAGGGAACTCATACAACTTAACAAAAGGAAGATGAACAACCCAATCAAAAAATGGGCAAAAGACCTAAATGGACACTTTTGAAAGAGACATACATAAAGCTGAGAGACATATGAAAACATGCTCAAAGTCACTAATCATCTGAGAGATGCAAATCAAAACAACAATGAAGTACCATCTCACATCTGTCAGAATGGCTATCATCAAAAAATCAACAAACAACAAGTGCTGGCGAGGATGCGGAGAAAAAGGAACCCTCGTTCACTGCTGGTGGTAATGCAGGCTAGTACAGCCACTATGGAGAACAGTATGGAGTTTCCTCAAAAAACTAAAAGTGGAACTTCCATTTGACCCGTGATCCCACTTCTAGGAATATATCCCAAGAAAACAGAAACACCAATCAAAAAGGATATATGCATCCTTATGTTCATAGAAATACAATTTACCATAGCTAAGATCTGGAAACACCCTAAGTGCCCATCAGCAGATGAATGGATTAAAAAACTGTGGTACATCTACGCAATGGAATACTATGCTGCTATAAAAAGGAAGGCACTCCTATAATTTGCAACAGTATGGATGGAGCTGGAGAGCATTATGCTAAGTGAAATAAGTCAGTCAGAGAAAGATAAATATCACATGCTCTCACTCATTTGTGGAATATAATAAACAACATAAACCAATGAACAAAAACTGATGTACAGACAGAGAAGCATCAATCAGACGCTCAAAACTCAGAGGGAAGGTTGGGAAGGGTGGGGTGAGGGGGAGAGATCAACCAAAGAACTTGTTTATGTCCACATAAGTGACGGATGTGGACAACTGGAGATGAAGATGAGGACAGGAGGGGTGGGTGAGGGAACATTGGGGAGATAAAGTCACATTTGTAATATCTTAATCAATAAAGGGAAATTTTTAAAAAAAAAATGGACCAGATATTCCATCAGTAGAAAGGATTTATGCAGAAAAAAAGAAAGGGTTGCAATCCAGTAAGTGCAGGTTAAGTTCTATTCTTTAAAGAGAGAAAAAGGAAGTAAAGAGGAGGAGTTGTTATAACCATAGAGCTCTGTTGTGGCTTTAAACTTCTCTCTGTAGGGCTTTCATGAATAAAATAGAATGTGAGAACTTCTCCAACAGGCCCTCCCAATTTCTGTCTTGCTGAAAGTCACTGTCAACTTTTGACATTTCCCACTTTTGATCAAGATCTTTCTCTGAAAGCATAACTGATCAGCAGTCAAGTCTTGGGACTCAGTGGCTTTTGGTCCCTAATGCCAAGAAGGACTTCTTCTGGGTTTTGTATATCATGTTGTATAAAAAAGTGCATGGTCCAGAATCTGCTCATGTCCAGGTTCAATTTCGTTCAGAGTTTAACAGCAAGACGAATACAAAACAACATTTAAAACAACAGAATAAACTTAGTTTATATAATGACTAGGGGCCCAGTGCACAAAAATTTGTGCACTCGGAGTGGAGGGAGTCCCTCAGCCCGGCCTGTGCCCTCTCACAGTCTAGGACCCCTCAGTGGATGTCCTATGATGGCCCCAGTCTGCCAGGGGCCTTTTGTGTGTGTGTGTGTGTGTGTGTGTGTGTGTGTGTGTGTGTGTGTCACCACTGGGGACCTTCCCCCAGCCGCATCTGAGGCTCAAGCAGTCCTCCTGTGTGTGTCTACCTGCTGGGGGCCTGCCCTCAGGCACACCGTCAAGGCTTGGAGAAGGCACCCCCTCTATGTTGATCTCTCAGACTCTTGCCCTCCCCAGCATGTTGTTCTCTTTTTTGAGCTGTGGCCAGGGCTGGGTGCTGCCTGCCTCCCAAGCTTGCCTACTGCCCATCTTCCTCCAGCCACCAGAAAGCAGGGAAAACCCCGCCTTGTGGTCAGGCCAGCCTTTTCCTGCTCCCTGATCCTCGGAAGGG